>CM051242.1:109499306-109519306 GCA_027917425.1 Gastrophryne carolinensis
TCAGTGGACGGCGGACTTTAGCTCTAAGAAGTCGCTGACAGCTCTTCCTTTTGTGGGCTTGCGCCTGTTTGGCGAGAAATTGGATTCTGTTACCAAGGGTGGTAAGTTGCCTCAACGCAAGAGGCCGCGTCGTTCCTTTCGGGGAGCGGTTTCTTTTAGTCCCTCCTTTCGCCAGAGCGGGCAGAGGGGCCTCCTTTCCCTCTACCAGGGGTGCAGGTTGGTCCCGGGGGAGGGGCTGTGGCCGTCCCGGTCAGTCCTGGGGCGCCAAGCCCAAGCCTGCTGGCAAGCCCGCTCAGCAATGAGGGGGTGCCCTCACCCGTGCGGGTGGGGGGACGATTGCGACACTTCTCCCAGGTTTGGGACCAGGCGGTTCCGGACAGATGGATCCGGGAGGTGGTGTCGTCCGGTTACAAGCTGGAGTTAGAGTCTCGCCCTCCTTCACGGTTTTTCCGGCCTCGGGTGCCCACCGATCCTTTGGCCGCCCAGGTGCTCCTGGCGTCGGTGAAGAATCTTCTGGAAATGGTGGTCATCCGGCCGGTGCCGCACTTGGAAGTGGGCCTCGGGTATTACTCCAATCTCTTCACAGTGCCCAAGGAGGACGGGTCGGTTCGCCCCGTTCTGGATCTGAAGTTCCTCAACAGGTTAATTCGTACGCGGAAGTTTCGCATGGAAATTCTGCGATCGACCATCAGTTCTCTTCGGCAGCGGCACTTCATGACGTCCATAGACATCAAGGATGCTAACCTTCATGTTCCCATCTGCCAAGCTCATCAACGTTTTCTTTGGTTCGTGATGAAAGATCGGCATTTTCAATTCGTGGCACTTCTTTTGGCCTTACCTCGGCTCCAAGAGTGTTCACCAAGGTGCTGGCAGGGGTGATGGCCATTCTCAGATCTCAAGGCATTCGCATCGTACCTTATCTGGATGATCTTCTCATCATGTCTTCTTCTCTCAGTCAATCGGAGACAGACACCAGGATGGTGGTCTCCACGTTGGAAAGCTTTGGTTGGGTGATCAACTATCCCAAGTCCTCCCTTGCCCCGGCCAGGGTGGTGTCCTTTCTGGGAATGCGGTTGGATTCTTGTTAACACAGGCTTTTTCTTCCCCAATCCAAGATTTTTCTGATTCAGGAATTGGCTCGGTTCCTTCTTTCCAATCCTCGACCATCCATTCGTCTGGGGATGAGACTGGTAGGGTTGATGGTTGCCTCTTTCGAAGCAGTTTCTTTTGCTCAATTTCACACAAGGACGCTTCAGCTTCATCTGTTGGCGTCTTGGGACCGGCGACCACGTTCGTTGGATCGGCCCTTCCAGTTGTCCTCCCGGGTCCGGCAGTCCCTTCAGTGGTGGTTGGTCTCGACCAATCTCTTGAGGGGCAGGTCTTTCCTGACTCCGCTTTGGTAAATTGTCACCACGGACGCCAGTCTTTCGGGATGGGGGGGATTCTGGAAGGATCTTCAGTTTCGGGGGCAGTGTGGGCCTCGAGAGGCCCATTTGCCCATCAATGTTCTGGAACTGAGAGCCATCCATCTGGTTCTTGTTCATTTGACTCGGCATGTCCTGGGCCTTCCGGTTCAGGTTCGCTCAGACAATCGGACAGCGGTTGCTTACATCAATCATCAGGGAGGGACTCGCAGTCTGGGTGCCCTCAGAGAGGTGTCCCTGATCCTGACCTGGGTGCCCTCAGAGAGGTGTCCCTGATCCTGACCTGGGCGGAGGCCCATGTTCCTTGTCTCTCGGCAGTTCACATTCCGGGGGTGGAAAACAGGGAAGCGGATCTGTTGAGCAGGTGCTCTTCCCGTCTGGGGGAATGGTCTCTCCATCCTCAAGTTTTTCAATCTCTGTGTCTCCGATGGGGGACACCGGAGGTGGACCTGTTTACCTCTCGGCACAATTGCAGGCTTCCGACCTTCGTGTGTGTCACTCTCTCAGTACCCTCTGGCTCTGGCGGTGGACGCCATGTCTCTGAGATGGGGGAACTGGGGTTTCTGTGCCTTTTTCCTCCGATACCCATGCTAAGCAGGGTGGTACGGAAGCTGGCTCTGGAAACGGTGTCCGCCATTCTCGTGGCTCCAAGGTGGCCAAGGCGAGTATGGTTCGCAGACATCGTTCGGCTGGCGGTGGATCAGGTCGTTCTGCCTCTTCGGCCCGATCTGCTCACTCAGGGTCGGCTGTGTTACCCTAATTTACCAACGCTGGGTTTGACGGCTTGGCTGCTGAAACCTTCATCTTGGAGGAGGGTCTTTCTGACTCTATTGTTAAGACTCTTCTGTGCCCGGAAGAGGTCTTCTTCTACCATCTACTATAGGACTTGGAGAGCTTATATCGCTTGGTGTGAGGTCTTTTCAGTTTCCAGGATTTTGGATTTCTTGCAATCAGGGCTGGACTCTGGTCTCCAGCTGAGTACTTTGAAAGGGCAGGTTTCTGCCTTGTCTATCTTTTTTCAGAAGCCTTTTGCGCTTCATCCTTTAGTCAAAACTTTTTACCAGGGGGTTACGCATGTGCGGCCTCCCAGGAAGCCTTTGCTCCCGGTTTGGGACATGAATTTGGTTCTTTCTGCTCTTCAGGCTCCTCCCTTTGAGCCCTTGCAGGATATTGTTCTTTCTACCTTGACTCAGAAGATTGCCTTCTTGGTGGCGATTACTTCGGTTCGGCGTGTCTCGGAGTTGGCGGCCTTGTCGATTCAAGCGCCCTACTTTGAGAGGCATCAGGACAAGGTGGTTTTTCGTTTCAAGCCGGACTTTCTTCCTAAGGTTGTTTCTGCTTTTCATTTGAATCAGGATATTGTCCTTCCCTCCTTGTGTCCTAAACCTAAGAATGACAAGGAGAAGGTTTTGCATTGTTTGGATGTAGTACGCTGTGTTAAGTACTGCTTGATTACTACTTCTCCTTTTCGTAAGACTGATGCCTTTTTTGTTGTCCCCTGTGGGCCTAGGAAGGGTTTGGCTCCGGCTAAGTCTTCCATTAGCAAATGGATTCGTCAGGCGGTTATTGTGGGCTACTAGGCCAAGGGGACGGTTCCCCCTTTTCATGTCACTGCTCATTCTACTCGTGCTGTTGGTGCGTCCTGGGCTTTTCAGCCCCAGGCTTCTGTTGAACAAGTTTGTAAGGCTGCTACTTGGTCTTCGTACTTTTTCTAAGTTTTACAAGGTTGATGTGCGGGCTTCAGCGGATGCTGTGTTTGGCCGCAAGGTTCTGCAGACTGCAGTCGTTAAGTTATGCTTCATTTTGCTGTCGGATACCCACCCCTTGTGGACACTGCTTTTGGATGTCCCTATCGTCAGAATTAAAGGGGAAGCTGGGTGTGTGACACACTGAGAATAATACTATTTTGTGAGTACTCACCTGTAAAATGGATATTGTCAGTGTGTCTCACACCCCGCTTCACCCGCCCTTTTTTGGTATCCGGGATCCTCTATATGGTGAAGCTTTCCTTTATTTTTCTTTGAGGTTACCTTTGGATT
Organism: Gastrophryne carolinensis; assembly: GCA_027917425.1. Classification (NCBI taxonomy): domain Eukaryota; kingdom Metazoa; phylum Chordata; class Amphibia; order Anura; family Microhylidae; genus Gastrophryne; species Gastrophryne carolinensis. The sequence continues at coordinate 109,502,770 of CM051242.1, forward strand.
TCCTGGTACCTTGTCTTACTGCTGTTTTGAACTCACTGGGTGTAAAGTGGGAGGTCCCAGGTATATGCAGGCCGGAAGGGGCTCGTTTACAAGACTTCTCTCTGCAACGTCGCCTCCTGCTGGAGGATAACCCTATCGTCAGAATTAAAGGGCAAGCGGGGTGTGTGACACACTGACAATATCCATTTTACAGGTGAGTACTCACAAAATTCCTCCACTCTCAAGGTGTTACATAAAGATAAAACCTGTGTGTAATCTTTAAAGTAGGAAGGAAGGGCGACCACTAAGTCCTGTGAGTAAAAATCAACATATTCCCCTAAACAACTTGTTAAGGAACCAATGCCGCTGACAATAGGGCGGCCAGGGGGTTTGGCTAAGCTTTTATGGACTTTAGGAAGTTGGTATATGGTGGGAGTTTTGGGGGGCTTTGGGAAGCAAGTAGTCAAATTCCTTCTTAGTCGGGAACCCTGATGCGAGGCCCTTGTCAAGTAGTGCACCCAATTCAATCATATACTCAGGGTTGGGGTCCTTCTTTAATATTTCATAAGTTTCCCCATCTGCAAATAGTCTCCCCATTTCTTCCAAATAGTCATTTTTGTTTAGTACTGCCATCCAACCCCCCCTTTATCAGCTGGTTTTATAACAAGATTATGCTTCTTCTCCAATTCACAGAATCCTTTATGGAGATGCTGTAACCAGGGTTTTTTCTTTATCTCAATCTTCTTAAGATCCCTGATTATCACACTTCTAAAAGTCTCCAGACAAGAATTGTTCGGGTTAGGTGAATTAAAAAGGGACTTGTTGTTTTTTTTAACGACGTTGTAATTGACCCTCTTGTCCTTCAGATACCCGGGGTGTCTGCCCATTCTGTGTTTCTGCTTTTATGTTCAATTTCCTCACAAATTTTTGTACATCTACATAGGTGGAAACATTTGTCAAGATTCTTAGGGGGTGCAAACTTTAAACCATGATCCAAAGGCCTCAATTCATTTTCTGATAGGGCAATGAAACTAAGATGAAATATTCCAGCCCTTAAAGCCACCTTGGCTTTGTGATGTTTCGACCCTCCTCATCTCCCCTGATAACTCCCCTTTTCCTTTTGCCGGAGGGTCTTTGGTTGAAAGGGCCCCCTCCATCCTCCAGCGGGGATTTCTCCCAATATCTTGGTGATCTTCTCCGTTCTCCCTGAAAAGGGGCAGGTGAAACAAGGGGGGTGTTTGTTAAGAGTGACTCAAACCTATTAGGCTGCAGAATAGGGGTACCAAGTTGTAGTGCACTTACCTTCAATGGCCTATTTTGAAGGTTATTCCTCTAAGTCTGGTCCCTCTCTCTTCCTATATCTGGTCTATATTGGTTGTAATGGTGGGGGGGGGGGGGGGGTGATCCCTTTCTATAATGACGGCCCCCCCCTTTCTGTTTGCCTGTATCTCTTGAGTCAAATTGAGAAAGCAGTCTTTCATGTGCGATATGATCAGTGGCCTGATTTAACCCTCCTGTTTCTAATTGCCACTTAAACACTTTGTTAGTAGCATAATCCTTTTTATCCTATTGGAACTTTTTAAATTTCCTATGCTTAAAGCTGTCCTTCACTCTGAATAAGAGTCTATCTTATGTTTCCCACCCCCTGTACATACAGATTGCTTGCATTAAAAATCATCCTACCTGCATCTACTGCATGTTATGAGCCTTTAAACAGCCTTTCTCAGATTTGCTCTGAAGGATCAGCATTACCAATTTGTGGCTCTGCCATTCGGCCTCACGTCGGCTCCCAGGGTGTTCACCAAGGTGCTAGCAGGGGTGATGTCACTGATAAGGCCAAGGGGCATACGCGTGCTGCCCTACCTGGACGACATCCTCATCACCTCGCGGTCTCTGCGGCAGACAGAGTTGGGCATTCAACTGGTAGTGTCCACCCTGGAGTCCTTCGGTTGGGTGATCAATTACCCCAAGTCCTCTCTGTCCCCATCCTCGGTGACCCCGTTCCTGGGAATGATTCTGGATACGGTTCAGTCACGGATATTCCTTCCTCAACACAAGGTGGAAGCTCTGACTGCGCAGGCCAGGTTCCTGCTCTCGTGCCCACAGCCCTCCATCAGGCAGGGAATGCAGCTGGTGTGCCTGATGATGGCGAGCTTCGAAGCGGTGCCCTTTGCTCAATTCCATTTGAGACCTCTGCAGCTTCACCTTCTGTCAGTATGGGACAAGAACCCGGCGTCCTTGGACGGGGTCTGTGTGCTTCCCCCCTCGGTCAGACGGTCCCTTGCGTGGTGGTTGGACCTTGAGAACTAGACAGGGGGCAGGTCATTTCTGGCCCCCTCCTGGGAGACGGTCACAACGGATGCCAGTCTGTCAGGTTGGGGGGGATTCTGGAAGTCCCTGCGCTTCCAGGGAACGTGGGGTCCTCGGGAAGCCCACTTACCCATCAACATTCTGGAACTGCGGGCAGTTCGCTTGGTGCTGGAGCGGTTGACCCAAAACCTGAGGGGACTGTCGGTCCAGGTACGCTCAGACAACAAGACGGCGGTTGCATACATCAACCATCAGGGAGGGAGTCGAAGCAAGAGTGCCCTCCGGGAGGTGTCTCAGATTCTGACATGGGCGGAGGCCAATGTACAATGCATTTCGGCTGTTTACATTCCGGGGGCGGAGAATCTGCTTGCAGATGCTCTGAGCAGGGGAACGTCCCGTCAGGGAGAGTGGTCCCTCTGTGACAGGGTATTTTAGTCCCTGTGTCACCATTTGGGTCACAACCACAAGCTCCCAACCTTCGTGTTCCTGTCTCAGGACCCTCTGGCCTTGGCCACGGATGCCCTGTCCATGTCATGGAAGGAGTTTCGGCTCCTGTATGTTTCCTCCATTTCCCCTGCTGAGCAGGGATCTGCGCAAGATTGCTCTGGAAGGGGTGCCTGTGATTCTAGTGGCCCCCCGGTGGCCAAGAAGAGTGTGGTTCGCAGACGTGGTTCAAATGGCAGTAGACCAGTACGATCTGCCAGGGGTGCCAGACCTGCTAACTCAGGGCCCCCTACGCCATCCCAATTTACAAATCCTGGCTTTGACGGCCTGGCTGCTGAGACCTCCATCTTAATGGAGAAGGGTTTGTCTGCCTCTGTGGTGGGCACTATGGTACAGGCTAGGAAGAAGACTTCTGCTGCTATCTATTATAGAGTATGGCATACCTACATTGACTGGTGTGAGTCTAGGTCTCTTCCTTGTAGGGAGTTCTCTGTCCCGAGGGTTCTGGAGTTCTTACAGCATGGTTTGGAGTTAGGTCTAAAACTCAGTACTCTGAAGGGTCAGGTTTCTGCCCTGTCCGTCGTCTTCCAGAAAACCTTTGCTCATCATCATTTGGTTAAGACCTTCTTTCAGGGGGTCACTCATGGGCGTCCCCCTCGTAAACCTGTGGTTCCCGTTTGGGATTTAAACTTGGTTTTATGTGCCTTGCAGGGTGCTCCCTTTGAGCCTATTCAAGAGGCTGCTCTGGTTGTTCTTGCTCTCAAGGTTGTCTTTTTGGTGGCCATAACTTCGGTTAGGCGTGTGTCTGAGCTGGCTGCTCTATCCATTCAGTCTCCATACTTTGAGAGACACCAGGACAAGGTGGTGTTCCGCTTTACGCCAGATTTTCTGCCTAAGGTTGTGTCTGCTTTTCATTTGAATCAGGACATTGTTCTTCCTTCCTTGTGCCCCAATCCTAGTAATGACAAAGAAAGGGTTCTGCACTCCTTGGATGTGGTCAGGTGCTTGAAGTACTACCTGGTTGTCACTGCGGCTTTCAGGAAGACATTGCCTTTTTTGTTGGGGATCCCACCCTACTGTTACGGACACTGTTGGATGTCCCAAGTGTAAATTTGGAGCAGGACGTACTGTATACTTAGAATAATACAATTCTGTGAAATACTCACCTGTAGAATTGGTATTATACGTATACAGTACGACATTGTTATCATTACCACTTGTTTTGGTGGTTGGTTTCTCCCGGCTTCTGGTTCACTGCTTTTCAATGCTGGGGATTTGTGGGAGGTCCCTGGGTATATGAAGGGCTGGGAGGAGCCTGTTTTTGCATGTCCGCAGTGCCACAGCGCCCTCTGGCGGAGGATAACCCAAGTGTAAGTATTATATTTGGAGCAGGACGTACTGTATACGTATAATACCAATTCTACAGGTGAGTATTTCACAGAATTGTATTTTCTTCAGATTCAGTATCATCCATTATTTTCCTGCACCAGAAAAACATGAAAATAAAAGCCCTACCCCTCTAAATGGGGCAGAACTACTTCGCTCACATTCTTCTGAATTAATTATTGTAAGTCTAGTGGAAAGGCTTCCCTCTTTCTGGTGTCTCTTGGTAACCTGGTCCCCAGCAAAAACATTGAAGGTTGAAATCAATATCCCCTTTCCAATGTCTGTAGCAGGTAGGCAGCGGTAGTCTTTGTCAGGACTGAGTCTTATGGCCCACTGAAGTTTTGCAGAGCAAGCTACCCCTTCTCTGAGGGCCTAGTCTGTGCCCAAACGTTTTTCTGCTTGTTTTGTCTACTCTGGGACTTTAAGGTGCTTTTGCCCCTAATAGTACTGTGACTCCCTCCGTTTTATTTGGGAATTTCTTTCCCCTTTTGTTAGAACGAGTAAGAGTGGGTATCTAGATCTTCTTCAAATAGGAGAATGGGATTCTGCACAACTTGACCTTGGAAACAAGATCACCCGACCATGTTTTAAGCCAAAGAGCTCTTCTGGCGCAGGCTAATAAGGCGGCAGACTTAGCCATGACTCTGATGGCCTTCTCTGAAGCATTGGCTTTGAAGGAAACAAAATCTAAAATGGGTAGGCAAAGAATCTAGGATACTCTCCTTAGGAGTGTCTTCCCCAGATTCCCCTTAAGGTTAATGAGCCATGTTTCCATGCTTTTGACACCATCTACTGCCAGGGTAGGCCTGAAAGTAAATGTTGCAGCATCCCAAGCCCGTTTTTGAATGCCTTTTTAATCTTGCGACTGATTGGATCACGCAATGCCCCCATATCTTCAAAGCTTAGATTTGCTTCTGTGGACATCTGACCTAGTGTAGCATCCAATTTTGGTCATTTGCTCCAAGGCTCCTCATCCTGCAAGGGGTCCTTTCCTTTTGAGCGGTCTTGGCATAAAAAAATATTTTCTGGCTGTTCCCATTCAGGTTTAATGATAGCCTTAAACCGGACCTTCAGCGTGATTTAATGAGAAGCCCAAAGCATCTAAAGCATCTAAAATTAATATATTTTACGCTTTTAGTCACTAACTTATTCTTTCCCCCACTGGGCTGCAACTCTGTTCAGGAATTTAGGATACGGGCGCCGCCATCTTGACTCAGAAGCATCACACTTACTGAGGAGAGGAGAGTGGGATAAGTTACAGGGGGGCGGGTTATAGCTGTGCTTTGCTCAGACAGAGCAGAGCTGGGGTCAGGTAAAGGTCAGCAATCCCAGAATGCAGAGCAGCACAGTCAGGAGGCACTTCCTGTTTGCAGGCTGCCTGATAAGATGGCGGCTTCCATAAGCCGCCATCTTGGATGTTTAAAGGCTCATAACATGCAGTAGATGCAGGTAGGATGATTTTTAATGTGGACAATCTGTATGTACAGGGTGTGGGAAACATATAAGAGAGACTCTTATTCAGAGTGAAGGTCCGCTTTAAGTGCTGAATGAACAGGACATGATTTGGATTTTTTCTCAAAAAATATATTTTATATTTTACACAGTATCCTCTACGGATAAGGGCTTATCCTTGCACTTAATTTCCCATGTCTTGTAAATGTCATCTAATAACCCTGCCAACTCTTCTGGTAAGGATCCCGAGGAACTGGAAGCACCTTTGTTCCTATTAACCTGTATACCTCAGTTTAGAGTTCACTTTCTCTCCTCTACTATTTCCGATCCTGTTTTCAATTTGAACAGGTGCAGAACTGAGTATTGGTTGCAGGGATATACGTGATAAGGGATACAGGGGGTCTAGCACCCTGAATGGGGTGTCCTGACTGGGGAGTAAATCTGTCAGCAGTGGATGCCCCTGTATGCGACCCAGGAGGACTGTAAGCTTTGAATATTGAGGCAATCTCATCCCTGTACATAGCTGAAGTCTCCTCTCCCATTCTTAGCTGAAGGCATGTCTGGCACACAGGCTTCTGCCAGGTATCCAGAAGTGTAACGCTGCAGGATTCACAGCGTTTAATGTGTTCAGCATTCCTTGAGCTTTTCTTTTGGGGAGTTTTTTTTCTCTATCCTTCTCCTTTTTCTTTGGTGGAGCAGTTTCGGGCAGAGTGGACCCCGGTACCAATTTCAGGGCACCGTGGCTTTCAGTTTGCAGACCCCACCCTTTTGGCGCAGGCACTTGACAGTGGACTCCCTCTGGCCTTCTTCTACCCATCTACTTCTGTATCTCTAGCTGTGATTCAGACCCCTCCAACCAGAAGCACTAAACCATATGCCCCCCTTCCCGCCACTCAACTATCCTTCTCTCTTTGTTTTCTTCTCGTAAAGGAGGGCAGTACACCCAGCCCACTTATAAACTCCCAAGAGCTCTAGAATTAGCACCTAAGGCATTAGGCCCAAAGCATGAAAGAACACGCCGATTAAATTCACACCCGGGTGGCGAATGTGAGCGCTACCACCGGTTCTGGACTATTCAGGGTCAATAGGAGCTAAACCTCCTGATAGACCATATGTGCTTGGGGAGGAGTTCACCCTTTTGATTCCCCAAGACATGGAAAATCTCAATTATAGCAGCGGGAGGGGATATGTGAAACGAACATTGGGAAGGCTGGGAGGCTATAAGGGATGGGGGCACCTGCTTGTTATGCTGTACTCTATCTCTAAACTGTACTTGAAATGTTTTCTTGCTGTCCCATATTCCAAGTATGCATCACACCCTGCTTCGGAATGATTAATCACTTCTGGGTTATAGTCCACAAGATGGCGCTTTTCTGCAAAGATGGCAAAAAAAGAAGCCCCTCCCGGTCCTTGGGACCTCCCACGCATTCCCCAGTATAGTCTCTGCAGAAGGTGACGACAGTCAAGATGATGGCTCTCTCTCTCCTTTTCAGGTAAGCTGGCTTACACCCGGCCCCCCTTTGTCCTATTTCCACCCGGACCTCTTTTAATAATGTAATTTAAGCCTCCCAGCTATGGCTGCAGGGTCTGGGTGAGGGTAGGTAACACCTTTTAGAGGTGTTTTGACTAGGAGCCATGCTCCACCGCAAATCCCCCACCAAAGGGTAGGCGGTCGTCAGGCTTTTGGTGATCCTGACTTGCGATGCCCTGTCCGTTTGAAGCCCTCACTACATAGCTAAATGTAGCCATCGGCTTACCCCTAACCTCCCTGTTCCCGGTTAGTGTGGGGGGGGGGGGTAGCTTCCCCTCCATGGTTAATGTTTATGCTTCACTTTTGAGTGTGTGTTGGTGTGCTTTTACTTCATGTGCTGGCTACTGCCAGCGTGTGCTGCCTTTCTTTTAAAAATGTAATTCTTTTCTCCTATACAGCCGGCCCGCGTGCGCACTCTCAGGCGGCGGCGGGCCGGTGACGTCACAGCCGGCTCCGCAGCCTGGGGAGCGCGGCCTGTGGTCAGTCTCCGAATCGTTGGGGGGGGGGCGGGGCGCTTGCAGTGGCCCCCCCTTCCTTCTCACGGCCGGCTCCCAGCCCTATTGGCTGGGGAGCACGGCCTGTATTGGGATCCCGCGTTTTGGAGGGGGCGGGGCCAAGCGCTTTGCATTCCCCGTAGTGGCCCGCCCCCGTCCTCCGCAGTGGCCCGCCACCGTCCTCCTTCTCTTCCTTCCCGCGCTATCTTACTCCGGTCGTGTGAGTGCCCCATGCGGGCTTATATATATATATATTATATATATTGATGAAATGTATATGTGCAGAATATGGCTGCTGGGCTATTTTTATGATAGATATATATATATATATATATATATATATATATATATATATATATATATACTCTATTATGCTCTCTATTATGACAGCTGTGTATGCTTGCCTGTCTTACTTATGTGGGTTCCCTATTGTGAGCAAAGTGGGTGGGAGTAGCTCCATCACTATTTATACAAAATTATCATTATTATTCAGGGCCTGGGAACCAATTTACCGCCCAGTTTAACCCTCTCATCAACCAAGTATTAAGCACCAAACATGTCTAGCTATGTGGAAAGACAGAGATTTGGTTGCACATATCTGCAGATACATGTGAAAGCCACACTGCCCCGGCAAGGCACTCTGTGTTTAGTGTGGTCCCTACTCTTATTTTTGAGTCCCCAAAGTTGGGACATGCAATGCAGCCAAAGCTACTCACCTGGGAAGCTGGCAGCCTCCCTTTAGAACACTCCACAGGGAGAGATCCATGGTGGCTGAATCCCTCCCTGTGTGTGTTCATGGCAATTCAAACTGAGCAAAGGGGGTGGGAGTATCTCCATCACTATTTATACAAAATTATCATTATTATTCAGGGCCTGGGAACCAATTTACCGCCCAGTTTAACCCTCTCATCATCCCTATTGTGTCTTTCAGATGAAAAAAACAAAATTAGAGGTTTCTCCCTGTCCTATGGCACTTTTGTTCAAAATTTAGGGGTACCATTAGTTTCCTTGGCCTTATTCATATCCTCCCACTAACGGACTTTTAAGGGGCATCCTGGGTAGCTCTATAGGGTAATTCCCATTGGTCATTGCGACTACCTAAAAATCACCATATGGAGGCTCCCCAGGATACTGTGCTCGGGGTCCCTTCAGGGCAATCCCGGCTGTGTATGGTATGTGGGACATCCCTTGTGGGCGATTAATGTGTAAATTTGTGTACCATGTGCGCAGCAGGCTATTACGCGGCAATCTGGGCTCCGTGCGGCTGGATCAGCTCCGCTGGTTTCAACCCCTACACCCCCACGCCTGGTTATGACCCCTAGTGATGTTGTCACAAGCGAGGAGTCGCATGCCGACGTTTGCGCTAGACTGGCCAACATTGAGAGAATGATTGCTAGCTCTGCGGCCAGGAAGGCCCCAGCTAAAAGACGGCACTTGGCGCCCGCGGCGCCGGCCCTTGATTATGATGATGACTTTTGTGATTGGTCTGATTATATTCCGCTTGAGGAAGGGGAATTGTTTTCAGACTCTGATTTATCCGATGATCAGCAGTACCTTGGTGCCGATGCTGGTACAGGGCTTGGGGACTCTGATGATACCCATAGGCTCCTTACTAATATTTTGAGGTGCTTGCCATTTCCCCACCTGTGGAGGCCCCTCCGCAACGGAGCGAATTGTTTGGTACCGCCAAACCTCAATTGGAATTCCAGGATCAGAAGCACTTTAACAATCTGATCCTTAAGGAATGGGAAAGGCCTAGTAGGCTTCCTGGTATTCCTCAAGGGTGGGATAGGAGGTTGGTCTACACCTCCCGAGGTGGACGCCCCCGTTCTGGGATTGTCCAATACGTCTGTCGTGCATTCTCCTGATTCCACTACCTTGAAGGATAGTGAGGACCGACGTCTTGACCAACTGGCTTCGCATGCCTTTGCTTGTACGGGTTCGGCCTTGCACCCGGTTTGTGCTTCAGCTATCACGGCCGTGGCTACTAGGATATTAATCAGGGGCCTTCTGGATGGTTCCCAATTGGACCCCTCTGGTGCGGAGTTTTGTGCTCTGGCACAATGTGAGGTGTTCATCGCTTTTGTCTTGTTAGCCTTAGATGACACCATCCGCATGTGTAGCAGGACCTCGGCGTTGGTCTATACGCTGCTCGGTCTGGTTGCGCCATTGGGCAGCCGACAACGCCACAAAGAAGGCACTTACGGGCCTTCCCTTTGCGGGATTGCGCCTGTTTGGTGATCGCCTAGACTTGGTTGCCAAGGGAGGTAAGTTACCTCAGCGCAAAGAGCAGCGTCAACCCTTTCGGGGTTCAGGCTCGTGGCCCTAGGACGGGAAGGAGGGTGTCCTTCCCTGCACTTAGGGGAGATTCCTGGGGTAGGGGCAGAGGTTGTGCCCGACCCGGATCCTCCTGGGGTGCCAAGCCCGCTCAGCAATGAGAGGGCGCCCTCACCCTTGCGGGTGGGGGGGGCGGCTGCGGCTCTTCGCTCAGGTCTGGGCTCAACTAGGCGCAGGGCCTGTTGTTAGCGGTACAAAGCCTCTGGGACATGGGGGTTGTTTGCCCGGTTCCCCCCAGAGAGAGAGGTCAGTGTTACTATTCCAACCTCTTTACAGTGCCCAAGAAGGATGGCTCCATAAGACCCATTTTGGACTTGAAAATTCTCAACCGGTTCATCAGAACCAGAAAGTTTTGCATGGAGACCCTGCGCTCCACGGTCACCTCCCTGCGCCCGGGGGACTTTGACATCAATAGACATCAAAGACGCTTACCTTCATGTGCCGGTCTTCCCGGGACACCAGAGATTCCTCAGGTTTGCGGTAGGCGAACAGCACTACCAGTTTGTGGCTCTCCCCTTCGGGCTTACATTGGCGCCCAGGGTGTTCACCAAGGTGCTGGCGGGCGTGATGGCCCTTCTCAGAGCCGAGGGCATTCACATTTTGCCTTATCTGGATGACCTTCTCATTACGTCTTCTTCACTCCACCATGCGGAGCTGGACACCCGGACGGTGGTGGCGACACTGGAGAAGTTCGGGTGGGTAATCAATTACCCCAAGTCCTCACTCTCTCAGTCACGGGTGGCTTCATTCCTGGGCATGACGCTGGATACCATTCAGGACAGGATTTTCTTACCACAGCCGAAGGTGGATGTTCTCCAAGCGCTGATTCGTCTCCTTCTGTCCAACCCTTGTCCGTCCATCCGGCAAGGGATGAGGCTGGTGGGACTGATGGTGGCTTGCTTCGAGGCAGTACCTTTTGCTCAGATTCACATGAGGTCTCTTCAACTCCATCTATTATCGGGGAGAAATGTCCTCTGTCTCTGGATCAGACCTGTGTTCTGTCCCCTCTGGTTCGGCGGTCCTTTCGGTGGTGGCTGGACCCGAGGAATCTTCTGGGGGGCAGATCCTTTCTGGTGCCCTGCTGGGAGACGGTCACCACAGATGCCAGTCTGTCAGGCTGGGGGGGGGGGTGGGGGATACTGGAGAGGCCTTCAGTTCCAGGGGCTGTGGGGTCCTCAGGAGGCTCACACCCCCATCAATATTCTGGAACTGAGGGTGGCTCGGTTGGTGCTGGTGCACCTGACACATCACCTCCAGGGTCTACCGGTTCAGGTTCGCTCCGACAACCGAACTGCGTCGCTTGCATCAATTACCAGGGATGGACTTGCAGCAAGAGTGCCCTCCGGGAGGTTCTCTGATTCTTTCATGGGCCGAGAGCAATGTGCCGTGCATCTCGGCAGTTTACATCCCAGGTGTGGAGAACCTGGAAGCGGACTCTCTGAGCAGGGCAACCTCTCGCCGGGGGGAATGGTCCCTCAGCAACAAGGTCTTTCTATCCCTCCTTACGCAGGTGGGGGATGCCGGAGGTGGATCTGTTCGCCTCTCGTCACAATCACAAACTCCCAGTATTTGTGTCTCTGTCCCAGAATCCTCTGGCTCTGGCGGTGGAGGCCATGTCTCTGTCCTGACGGGGGCTCGGTCTCCTGTATCTGTTTCCTCCTTTTTCCATGGTGGGCAAGATCGTATGCAAGCTGGTTCACGAGGGTGTGCTAGCAATTCTGGTTGCCCCAAAGTGGCCAAGACAAGTGTGGTTCGCAGACGTCGTGCAGCTGGCGGTCGATAGTACCCGCTGCCTCTGGTTCTGTATCTGCTCACCCAAGGTCGGCTTTGTTACCCCAATTTACAAACGCTGGCTTTGACGGCGTGGCTGCTGAAACCTCCATCCTAAAGGAAAAGGGTCTGTCTGAGGCGGTTGTTCAGACCCTGGTCAGGGCTAGGAAGACATCTTCCTCTAATATTTACTACAGGACCTGGCGGACCTACATTGACTGGTGTGAGGCTAGAGCCTTCCCTTGTCGGATGTTCTCCATTGCTCGGATTCTGGAGTTCCTTCAACATGGTCTGGTCATGGGTTTTCAGCCCAGCACTCTGAAGGGGCATGTTTCCGCCCTGGCGGTTTTCTTTCAGAGGTCTTTCGCTCTCCATCCTTTGGTCAAGACTTTTCCAGGGGGTCACTCATGTGCGTCCTCCTCGCAAACCCATGTTACCGGTTTGGGATTTGAATTTGGTATTGTCGGCTCTTCAGGGTCCTCCGTTTGAGCCTGTGCATGAAGCTGCACTGGCTATTCTCACCTGGAAAGTTGCTTTCTTGGTGGCTATCACCTCTGTCCGACGTGTTTCTGAGTTGGCGGCTCTGTCCATTCAGGCCCCCTACTTTGTGAGACACCAGGAAAAGGTGGTTTTTCGCTTTTAAACCAGACTTCTTGCCTAAAGTTGTCCTCTGCTTTTCACCTCAATCAGGACATTTTGCTTCTTTATGTCCTAATCCTGGTAACGCTTTGCTTTGCACTCTCTGGATGTCGTTAGATGTGTAAAATGCTACCTGGTGGCTACTGCGCCTTTCAAGAATATGGACGCCCTGTTTGTGGTGCCCTCTGGCCCTAGGAAGGGTTTGGCGCCCGTCGAGTCTACCATTAGCAAATGGATTCATCAGGCCATTGTTAGGGCCTATTCTTCCAAGGAGAGGGATCCCCCTTTCCGGATCACTGCTCATTCTACTCGTGCTGTTGGGGCCTCCTGGGCTTTTCAGCACCAGGCCTCTGTTGAACAAGTTTGTAAGGCTGCTACTTGGTCTTCTGTTCATACTTTTTCCAAGTTTTACAAGGTTGATGTTCGGGCCTCAGTGGATGCTGTTTTTGGCCACAAATTTCTGCACGCTGCAGTGGTTTGATTTGTGCATTTTTTTATTTTTTTTTTTGCCTTTTGGGATCCCCACCCATTGTTGGACACTGCTACTGGATGTCCCAGAAGTGATTAATCATTCCGAAGCAGGGTGTGATGCATACTTGGAATAATACCATTCTGTGATTACTCACCTGTAGAATGGATATTATAAGTTTGCATCACACCCTCCTTCGTCCAACCCGGAGTTGTATCTTGGATCCTCTATATGGTGAATTTTTCCTTGTTCATGTTGTTAATTTTATTTTTGGCTTCTCCTGGTCCCCTTACTGCTTTCATATACTGGGGAATGTGTGGGAGGTCCCAGGTATTTATGGACTGGGAGGGGCTTCTTTTTTTTTGCCATCTCTGCAGAAAAGCGCCATCTTGTGGACTATAATCCAGAAGTGATTAATAATTCCGAAGCAGGGTGTGATGCATACTTATAATATCCATTCTACAGGTGAGTAATCACAGAATGGTATTTTTGTACCACCTGAAATTAAAACTAAACGGTTAAAAACAAAATTCATTAGCTATAGGTAAATACATTTTATTCTAAGCAAAGCCGCTTTCTTCTCTTCAGTTTCTAGGTCAAAGTTGGTCTGTTTGCAGGCTGCCTGATGACCCATGAGCCGCCATCTTGGATGTTTAAAGATAACAATATAGGCACAGAGCTCCCTTATCTTCACACTGATATTCATAAGCATATCCCACAGTGCATGCATTTCAAAGCATGGTGATGTTCCAAATCCTCCACCGGAATACAAAGCCTCTTACCAGATCTCCCAAGGCTTGCACAGTTAATATATTTTAAATCCTTCCCAGCGTGCGGATAACTCCAGATGATATATGCAATCACAATATTATTCCATCATTCTTACTAAATTGCTCCAAACGTAGAATCTCCACATCAAGTTAGGTTATCAACATTGATATAGGCTTTTCAGGCAGGTTTGAAAGAGGAAGCGTTCGGCAAGGGGGCATAGTTCAATCTAAACTGCACACCTTGATTGGTGGTGCAGTGCTCTGCTGTGCTCAATAGATCAGGAGGAGGCTCGTTGCCGAGGGCAGTGCAGCCGCTGCATATGCCGTTGGAGTGGAGAAAAACTGGCAGACTGCCTCGTTTTGAATTGTGACGCGGCTGCACTCCCCTCGGCAACGAGCCTCCTCCTGATCTTTTGGGCACAGCGGAGCACTGCACCACCAATCGAGGTGTGCAGTTTAGATTGAACTACGCCCCCTTGCCGAACGTTTCCTCTTTCAAACCTGCCTGAAAAGCCTATATCAATGTTGATAACCTAACTTGATGTGGAGATTCTACGTTTGGAGCAATTTAGTAAGAATGATGGAATAATATTGTGATTGCGTATATCATCTGGAGTTATCCACACGCTGGGAAGGATTTAAAATATATTAACCGTGCAAGTCTTGGGAGATCTGGTAAGAGGCTTTGTATTCCGGTGGAGGATTTGGAACATCACCATGCTTTGAAGTGCATGCACTGTGGGATATGCTTATGACTATCAGTGTGAAGATAAGGGAGCTCTGTGCCTATATTGTTATATTCAGATCAACAATCTGGGGATAGAAGAACTTATGCACGTTGAGTATCCGCCATTTTAAAGGACTTTTTAAAGAATATAGGTCAAAAACGTTTTTTTATTTGCTAGCGCGGTATTCTTATTGTATATATATTGGATGTTTAAGGGCTCATAACTTGCTGTAGATGCAGGTAGGACGATTTTTAATGTGAGCAATCTGTGCAGGATGTGTTACTCTTATTCAGAGTAAAGGACCACTTTAATCAGCAGCTGTGGTGCTGCTGGAACCTTGGGTGACACATTTGTCATTCAATTACTGCAGCAGTTGTCCCACCTGATGCAGAGTTTGGGCGACTGAAATATCACTCAAAACCCTAGAAGCCTCTTTTGAGCAAGTGTCGCTGTTGTGAGTGGTAGGCGGTGTTATTGGTGCCCCTATGCAATAGCTGACGCCTGCCAAAAAAAAAAAAAAAAAAAAAGAGGCACAGCAAACAAATGTGTTCCAGGAAAATTCCAGTTTTATACCCTACGAGGGGATTATGTTTTGGACAAATTTATTTCACAAGTTTAGTGGGTGGGTTGGTCCATTTTAAGGAGATCCTTGAGTGATAAAATTGTTACTTATGTTTCCTAAAAGAACTATTGTCCCTTGGAAGATTTTCCGGCATTCCCTGCATGAAGTTCACAATATCTCATCTGGACTGGAGGCTATGGCTTTGAAATCAACTATTGATCTTACCTGTAATGATTACATCTCTGTTTTTGAATTTGACATCTTCACTCGACTGTTTCAGGTAATGTTATAATACCTTAAGTGTGAATAATAGCTAGGCCTAGCCTGTTTTTTGAGTATGTAGAATTATGTTGGGAGACCCAGCTTCTCTTATCCCTCTGCTTGTGTGCTGCATAACCTCAATTGTGGGATTTTATTTTATAGAGTGTAGTGTACTTTTTGTGTATTTGTTTTTTTTTGTTTCAGGCCCTTATACTGTGCATTTCCACCTAGTCTACTGGCTCCATCTTCTGAGCTTTCATAGTGGGCTCTGGAGGGGCAGAGCACTTTTAGTTTAGATGTGGGAAAGAACATGCTGGGGTCAGCACGGAGTTGGTCAGGTCACCCACTCCTTGTCTCTCCCTCCTCCCCTCAGACTTGGACAAAAATGACACAGGTTAACCCCTTCCAGCCACAGCTAGTTTTAGGCTACTTTCACAATGTGAGTCTCCACTGCTATTGTGGTGGAGACACAGATGCAATGCTGTGCCTTCTGTGTGAGCTGGGATGCTCCCCTCTGCCCGGTCGCTGGGGTTATTGGCCGGCAAGGGGGCCATTTCCGAGCCGCTGCGCGACCACCCTCAAGTGGACTTAAACCTTTAGGTAGGTCATTTTGTTTGTTTTATTATGATTGTGTGTATTATTATGTTAATATTGTGTTTTTTCCCTATATCCAGTCCAGGTCGTCCCAGTCATGACATGTGGGTATTCCGCCCCAGGGGGGCGCTCGACTGCAAGACCAAAAGCTGTCGCTCCTCCTGGCCCCCTATAAAGGCAGGTGTCCCTCTATCATTCCCCAGTGTTCATCTTGCAGTCTGGCTGCAGAAGATCGTTGGATACTCTCTCTGGATATTGGCAGCTGAGCGAGGCCCCCTAGCCCGTCGACCGCTGCGGGCCCTATTTCCACTGATCCCATCAGACCCATTCTGCCTCCCAGCTGCTGGCTGCGTCGGGATCGTGACGGTAGGGAGAATGCCGGGGTCAGGTGTTCGGCAGAGCTAGGCTCTGGGCTGCAGACCCTGTTTAATGGGTAGCCGGCCATAGGCTTATGATGAGCCTAATGGGGGAACCACTTACTATGGCTTATATTGCCTTTATCATCCTCCCTGTCCACAAGCTTTATTACTTGTGTGTGTTTCGTTTACACTGCTCCTTGCTGGCTTTGCTGCCCTGGAGCTTTTGTCATCTTACCTCCCTCACGGTTCCTCTCGGGCCTCGACTTGTCTCCCCTCCCTCCATCTTGACTCAGTCACGCTGTGATGGGGGAGGGGGGAGAATGCAGGCGCCGCTCGTGCGGTCATGCAGGCAGGCGGCGCAGACGTGCGCCGCGCGGCTTCAGTGTGGCTGCGGTTCCTGCTGCAGGGTCGCGGTTTTCGCGCTGCAGCCGGGGGGCGGGGCCGCACGATGA
>CM051242.1:110124306-110317965 GCA_027917425.1 Gastrophryne carolinensis
TGGGATGCCCCTCCCACACTATTGCCCCTGCCTATCGGTGGGCCCTATTTAAGTGGCCGCTGTCCTCCCTCATTCTCCTTGTAGCCTTCGGGGGAAAAGAGGGGGGGTGTAGGTGTGTATGCTATGCACTATGTGATTTAACCTTATACTTTATTCATTCTGCCTTGTGTCAGCCGCCGCGCTGGCTTGCCTTCCTTTTACAGTGTTTAAAATTGCTGCCGCCGCACGCCTTTTCTGTCACTGTTCCCCGCTTGGGGTCGGTGTTACCTCAGGCGCTGGTGCGCCGTCATTGGCTGCTTATCACGTCCTGGCTTCGTGCTCTTCGGGGGTGGGACGGGCCCGTCTATGGCGCGCTCCGCGTCATTGCGGATATCGGCCCGCCCCTCGAGGTATACCAACGCCATCTTTGTCTGCTTGGTTGGCCTATGCACGACGGACCCCCACCTACCGCGGTCCATAAGTGCCCTCGCGGGCGGCTTTATTTTCTACCTTTTATTACAGTGTGCTTACGGCCTCTTTCTTTTATGTCTTTCAGGCTGGGCGAATCCTTTGGCTTCTCCCGGCCCTCTATTAGTTTATAACTTGTTAGGCCTTGTGTAATACTCCCACTTCCCTAGCGGGTTATTGGGGCATCCAGGGTTGCTCTATAGCGTTAATCCCTATCGGCCTATAGTGCCACTATAATCACCATATGGAGGCATCTCAGTATAATGTGACCGGGGTTCCTTCGGGACAAGCCCGGCTGTGTGTAGCGTGTGGGCATTCTCATGCTGACGCTGACAAGGTGCGGGTCTGTGTAAACTGTGCTGAGCAGGTGCTTGCACTGCAATCTGGCCTTCCAGTGGCTGTACTTAACGCACTTAACGCCTAATGTCACTCTTTTCCCTATGGAAACTGAGGAGTTTTGGAATCTTTGTGGCTATACCCCGTCTGATGAAGGGGAGCTTTTCTCTGACTCAGGCTCATCTGATTAAAGGCCAAGGGGTCATGACTATTCTGGCTCTAACCCCTGGGCCCCGGATGACACTGACAGATTGCTGACCCAGATTTTTGAGGTCCTGTCCATCTCTCCCCCTGTTGCGGCTCCCAGGCAAAGGGGGGAGCTTTTCCATACATCAAAATCACGTTTGGAATTTCCCGAGCAAGCACATTTCCATAACCTTGTGCTCAAGGAATGGGAGCGCCCCAGTAAACTTCCCGGGGTACCTAAAAGTTGGGATAGGAAGTATCCCTTTCCTGCTGATGTGGATGCCCCGGTCCTAGGGCTATCTAACACCTCTGTCATGCATTCCCCTGACTCTACTACCCTGTGGGATGCTGAGGACCGGCGCATTGACCAGCTGGCATCCCATGCCTTTGCATGTGCGGGGACGGCGCTGCGCCCGGTCTGTGCCTCTGCCATTACTGCTGTGGCCACTAGAACCCTTATCAGAAATATACTTGATAGTTCCCCTGATTATTTGCCTTGTGGGGTGTTCAATGCACTCTCCAGTTGTGATGTTTTTGTAAATTTTGTCCTCTCTGCCATGGATGACACCATCAGAATGTGTGCCAGAACATCTGCCCTTGTGGTGGCTATACGCCGCTCGGTTTGGCTGCGCCAGTGGGCTGCTGACAATGCTGCCAAGAAGGCCCTCACTGGGTTTCCCTTCAAAGGACTACGCCTCTTTGGGGACTGCCTGGACCTTTTTGCTAAGGGAGGCAGGTTACCCCAGCGCAGGCGGAAATCTCGGTCCTTTCGGGGTCAGGGTTCCTTCTCCTCCCCTTACCGTGGTGCCAGACAGGGGAGGAGGTTTCCTTTACTGGTGCCCGGGGAGATTTCTGGGGTAGGGGCAGAGGACGTGGACGTCCTGGCCCTTCCTGGGGTCCCAAAGCAAAATCCTCCCCCAAGCCCCCTCAGGCATGATGGGGCGCCCTCACCCATCCGGGTGGGGGGACGGCTGCAGCACTTTGCTCACGTCTGGGGCCTTATGTCTCAGACCGGTGGATTCAGGAGGTAGTTTCCTCCGGGTACAAGTTGGAGTTTGCTGCCTGCCCCCCCCCCCCCCCCCCCCCAAGATTCATCAGATACCGGATTCCTCAGGAGCTAGTGCAAGCAGTGCAAGGCCTCCTAGAGCTGGGGGTCATCTGCCAGGTCGCCTTAAGAGAAAACGGCAAGGGCTTTTATTCCAACCTATTCACAGTACCCAAAAAAGATGGTTCAGTCAGGCCCATCCTGGACTTAAAGATACTCAACAAATTTGTCAGGGGCAGGCGCTTTGGCATGGAAACTCTGTGCTCTGCCATCAGTTCCCTGCGTCAATGACTTCTGTGGACATCAAAGATGCTTACCTTCATATTCCTGTATTTTCAGGTCATCAAAGGTTCCTCAGGTTCGCTCTGATGGATCAACACTACCAGTTTGTGGCGTTGCCCTTTGGTCTCACTTCAGCTCCCAGGGTGTTCACCAAGGTGCTGGCTGGCGTGATGTCTCTGCTCAGGTATCAGGGCGTCCGCGTGCTTCCCTATTTGGAAGACATTCTCATCACCTCCCAATCTCTACATCAGGCAGAATTGGATACTCAGCTGGTGGTGTCCACTCTGGAGTCATTTGGATGGGTGATCAACCACCCCAAGTCCTCACTATCCCCTTCCTTGGTAACTCCATTCCTGGGAATTAATCTGGATACAGTTCAGGCAAGGATTTTCCTTCCTCAACAGAAGGTGGACAGTCTGATTGCACAGGCTCAGTTCCTGCTATCTTGTCCTCATCCCTCCATCAGGCAGGGGATGCAGCTGGTGGGCCTGATGGTGGCATGCTTCGAGGCGGTCCCTTATGCTCAGTTCCACTTGAGGCCTCTGCAACTTCACCTATTGTCAGTGTGGGACAAGGATCCAGCGTCCCTGGACAGGGTCTGTGTGCTATCCCCTCTGGTCAGGAGATCCCTCTCGTGGTGGATGGACTCAAGGAACCTGTTGGGGGGCAGATCCTTTCTTACCCCTTCCTGGGAGACGGTCACCACAGATGCCAGTCTGTCAGGTTGGGGGGGTTTCTGGAAGTCCCTGCGGTTCCAGGGCAGGTGGGGCCCTCAGGAGGCCCACACACCTATCAATGTCTTGGAACTACAGGCGATCAGGCTAGTTCTGGCTCACTTGACTACTCACCTTCGGGGCCTGCCTGTTCAGGTGCACTCGGACAACCAGATGGCAGTTGCCTACATCAATCATCAGGGAGGGACCCGGAGCAAGGGGGCCCTCCAGGAAGCGTCTCTGATCCTGACTTGGGCGGAGGCCAATGTTCCCTGCATGTCAGCTGTGTACATCACGGGAGTGGAAAATCGCCTGGCAGACTCTCTGAGCAGGGGGACCTCTCGTCAGGGAGAATGGTCCCTATGCAGCAGGGTGTTCCAATCTCTGTGTCACCGTTGGGGCCAACCAGATGTGGATCTGTTTGCGCCCCGTCACAATCGCAAGCTACCAGCCTTTTGTCTCTCTGTCCCAGGATCCTCTGGCCTTGATCACGGATGCTCTAGCAATGTCATGGCAGGACTTTCAGTTTCTGTATGTCTTCCCTCCATTCCCCCTGCTGCGCAGGGTTCTGCGCAAGATTGCTCTGGGAGGGGTGCCAGCAATTCTGGTGGCCCCCAGGTGACCAAGAAGAGTGTGGTTCGCAGACGTGGTGCAGCTGGCAGTAGATCAATACGCTCTGCCCTTGGTGCCAGATCTGCTCACTACGCCATCCCAAATTACAAACTCTGGTTTTGACGGCCTGGCTGCTGAAACCTCTATCTTGATGGAGAAGGGGCTGTCTTCCTTGGGTGTGGATACTTTGATAAAGGCTAGGAAGAAGTCCTCTTCTTCCATTTATTACAGGGTTTGGCGTGCCTACATTGAATGGTGTGAGTCTATTCCCAGGATTCTGGAGTTCCTGCAGCATGGGTTGGAGATGGGGCTCCAACTCAGTACACTGAAGGGTCAGGTCTCTGCCCTGGCTGTTTTCTTCCAAAAGTCCTTTGCTCAGCACCCTCTGATCAGGACCTTTTTCCAGGGGGTCACTCATGTGCGCCCCCCACATAAGCATATGGTGCCTGTTTGGGATTTGAACTTGGTTTTGTCAGCCTTGCATGGTGCTTCCTTTGAACCTGTGCAGGATGCTGCCCTGGCCATTCCTACGCTCAAGGTTGTCTTTCTGGTGGCTATCACCTCTGTTAGGCGTGTGTCTGAGTTGGAGGTGCTTTCTATTCAGCCCCCCTACTATGAGAGACACCAGGACAAGGTGGTGTTTCGTTTCAAGCCAGACATTCTGCCTAAGGTAGTGTCTGCTTTTCATCTGAATCAGGACATTGTTCTCCCTTCTTTGTGCCCTAATCCTAGTAATGCTAATCTGGTGGCTACTGCACCCTTCAGGAAAACTGATGCTCTTTTTGTGGTCCCTTCTGGTCCTAGGGAAGGGTTTGGCTCCTGCCAAGTCTACTATCAGCAAATGGATCTGTCAGGCTGTGATTCAGGCCTACTCTGCTGAGGGGAAGAATCCTCCCTTCCGCCTTACTGCTCATCCTACTCGTGCTATTAGTGCTTCTTGGGCTTTTCAGCACCAAGCTTCTGTTGAACAAGTTTGCAAGACCGCTACTTGGTCTTCTGTTCATACCTTTTCAAAGTTTTACAAGGTTGATGTTAGGGCCTCAGCTGATGCTGCTTTTGGCCGAAAGATTCTGCAGGCAGCAGTGGTTTTAAACTGTCTGCTGTTTCTTTTTTCTTGGGGATCCCACCTTACTTTATGGACACTGCTATTGGATGTCCCAAGTGTAAGTAATCTATCTGGAGCAGGACGTACTGTATACTAAGAATAATACAATTCTGTGATTACTCACCTGTAGAATTGGTATTATGAGTATACAGTTCGTCCTGCTCCACCCCACCCTTGGTTTTGCATTATCTTGGATCCCCTGTATGGTGATTGTTATCATTGTTATAGTTGATAGTTTGGGTTGTTTAATTCTCCTGGCTTCTCGTTAACTGATTTTCAATGCTGGGGATTTGTGGGAGGTCCCTGAGTATTTGAGGGGCCGGGAGCAGCCTATTTTCGATGTCTCTGCAGTCCAGCACCCTGTGATTACTCACCTGTAGAATTAGTATTTTTTTTTTCTCCAAAAACATTATATATATATATATATATATATATATATATATATATATATATATATATATATATATATATCATGGTATGTTGGCACCCCTAAAATGTTTCAAGAAAGTTAATTATTTCTCACACAAAGGTATTGCAGTAACACATGTTTTGCTATACACATGTTTATTCCCTTTGTGTGTATTGCAACTAAACCAAAAAAGGGAGGAAGAAAATGGACAACAGAAAGAGAAGAGAACTGTCTGAGTACTTGAGAACCAAAATTGTGAAAAAATAACTATCTCAAAGTTACAAGTCTTTCTCCAGCGATCTAGATTTGCCTTTGTCTACAGTATGCAACATTATCAAGAAGTTTGCAACCCATGGAACTGTAGCTAATCTCCCTGGGTGTGGACCGAAGAGAAAAATTGATGAAAGGTGTCAATGCAGGATAGTTAAAATGGTGGATACGCAGCCTCAAACAAGTTTCAAAGAAATTCAAGCTCTCCTGCAGGCTCAGGGAGCATCGGTGTCAGTGCAAACTATCCATTGACATTTAAATGACAGACATAAAAAAGCAAGACTTCATTTTGCCAAAACGCACTTGAGTAAGCCAAAATCTTTCTGGGAAAACATCTCGTGGACAGATGAGACAAAGATAGAGTTTTTTGGTAAAGCACCTCATTCTACTGTTCTCTGGAAATGGAATGAGGCCAAAAAAGAAAAGAACACAGTACCTACATTGAAATATGGTGGAGGTTCACTGATAATTTGGTGTTGAATGTGTGCAAGGCATCATGAAATCTGAGGATTACCATCGGATTTTGGGTTGCACTGTACAGCCCAGTGTCAGAAAGCTGGGTTTGCGTCAGAGTTCTTGGGTCTATTTTGAGCGGCATCAGGATAAGGTGGTGTTCTGTCTAGAACCGGAATTCTTGCTCAAGGTTGTATATGCCTTTCATCTCAATGAGGACATTGTCTTGTCTTCCTTGTGTCCTGCCCCTTCTAATTCTAAGGAACGGACCCTTCATTCCCTGGATGTGGTCAGGGTGCTCAAATATTATTTGATCACCACTGAGTCTTTTCGGAAGTCGGATTCTCTGTTTTTCCTGTCGGGCCTAGGAAGGGCTTGCCTCCAGCCAAATCCACTATCAGCAAGTGGATCAGACAGGCGGTAGTGCCAGCGTACTCTGCCAAGGGGAAGGACCCCCCTTTCTGTGTTACTGCTCACTCCACTAGGGCTATTGGTGCCCCTTGGGCTTTTCAGCAACAGGCTTCAGTTGAACAGGTTTGTAAGGCCGCCACGTGGTCTTCAGTCCATACTTTTTCTAAGTTTTACAAAGTTGATGTTAGGGCCTCAGCTGATGCTGTTTTTGGCCGCAAGGTGCTTCAGGTTGTAGTGGCTTGAACTACCTGCTGTTGCTCACTGGGGATCACACCCTTCTTCTTGGACCCTGCTGTTGGATGTCCCAAATGTGAAGAATTTACAGATGAAGCAACCCGTGCTGGAAACCAGAAAAATACAGTTCTGTAATTACTCACCTGTAGAATTGTTTTTATGGTTATCCAGCACAGGTTGCTTCATTCCGCCCTTATTGTTATCCTGTTGCCTCTTTATGGTGATTTTTTGAGAGAGTTCTTAGTGGGGCTGTGTTTTTATTGACATAGTTTTGCCTCCCGGCTTCTTGCATTACTGCTTTTCAACACTGGGTGTTCTGGGTAATTCCTGCCCTTTTATGGGCTCGGGGGGGTTATCGGATGCCCCCAGGTGAGAAGAAGACCTGGCCAGATCGAATGAGGGGGGACAGTGAGTGTTGCTTAAACATCTTTTACAGTAGCGGGGAGGGGGAACCAGGCACGTAGGCCCTACAGGGTTGGCACTAAACAGTAGGAGAGGCAAACCTGTAGGACCTTCATGCTTGGCACTTGAAGGGTTAAAGCAGTCTTGCCTGAAAAAGTCCCCTCTCGAAGACAAACACTGACACTGGACCAAGTTTGGCAGTTGAAATGAAAAAATGGCTTACATATCTGATGATGATCTTTTGTGTTTAGCGGCTGCTGGGGAAGATTGATCTTTATTGAGTTAATCAGTGGGCAGCAGGGAAATTGGTGCAAAACTGCTTGCCTGACTAAGACAGGCATGGACAGCCTGGCATCTTGAAGCACCGCTTTGGCTCCTGGCAGTTGACTTTTCCCTTCCTTTCAGACTGGACTGACATTTTTCTAATTCATCCTTCAGCTTGACCGACCACATGGAGAGATTATGCTCCACCCCCTGGGAGGAAACGCAAAACACTTTAAAAGCCCCACCTCTTTCTCCCCTCCTCAGTTATTTGTGTTTCCTCCCTGGTAAACCTGTGTACAGTGTGTGCCTGGATGTGGATGGATGGACTTCAGCCAGTTTGTTTTATTTTACACCTCCACCTACTGGTGTAGCCCGCTGTTCCGGACAATATTCCCAGAGGAAATCTATCTGAGGTTTGTATTTCAGTTGGGGCTAATTCCTACATAGTCTATAATTTTGCTCTAGTTGTGCAATATACCTTTAAATCCAACAACTATGCTGTACCTTTTAAATTATAATGATGTTGGTGCCTATTTTACTGCTAGCCTTTTAATGTTACTATAACAATGTGTTATTTAAGGTTCTGTGTTTTGGCACTGAGGAAATTTCCGTCCCAAAAATTCAAAATTGTGTGCATGGCAAGTAACACAGCGCCCAACGTCATTTCCGGTTTCGTCAGCCTAAAACCTGAAGTGGAAAGGCGGCATTTCTCCCAGCTGGAGGAGGGTATATTCACTACCAGTACAGGACAATCCTGTCGGCCTGTCCTAATCTCCAAGGATTTAAAAAAAAAAATCTTAGCAGAACCAATGGTCTATCTCAGAGAGCAGGGAATCTTTGTGAGACCTGAGACCCTATCTGGACAAACTCCTTCTACTAAACTAATCACAGGTGGCATTGCTAGCAGACCTGGAAAGTACTTAGCAGTATTAAGGAGTCTGAGGTGGATATTAAACATAGAAAAGGCCAGCCTAATGCCCAGTCAACAGTGCAAAGTTCAGGGGTGGTCAACATAGACAGTGTACAACAAAAGGTATTGCACACGGGGAAAGAAGAGACATCATTGCAGCAGCGGTGCTAGATCCAACACCACCCTAGGTAAGGTGATGAGGATACTGGGGTTCATGACCTCGACAATCCCCGCAGTCCCCTGGGCTCAGTTTCATACAAGAACCTTGTAGAACTTCACGTTAGAAAAATGGGACAAGAGGCTTAACTGGATCAACTAGTACAGTTGGGCCCAAAAAAGAAAAAAGATCTACAATGATGGCTAGACCCAGAAAGTCTGGGGAAAGGAAGAAAATGCAGAGAGACCAACCCAGTCATAGTCCAAATAGGTGCAAAGTGGGGTTGGGGAGCCCATCCAGGACTCCACCAAATTCAGTGAACGGGGTCAAAAAGTGTGGCAGCCAGATCCTCAAACTTCAGAAGATTTTGGGTCAAGCTGGCACTAGATCACTTTCGGCCAGTAATACTGGGCAAGGAAGTTCAAATAGGGAGGACAATGCCTCTACAGTGGCGTATCTAAATTGTCAGGGGGAAACCAGGTCCTTAAGTCTGATGAGCTTAGCAGAAGACATTCTATTACCTCTCCAACATCAAATCCGGTCATTGTCGGCAATTCATCTGAAGGGTTCTAAATCGAGTGAAGATCTAGCAGTCCAAATGCTGTAAACCAGGAGGTTTGCAATTGTTTGGGTCACCCGAAGATAGTTTGCCAATGCCAGGAATACAAAATACAGAGACTTTTTTTCCCTAACAAGGGAGGAAGGTGCGCTAGCAATAGGATGCTGTTGCTCATCCAAGGAAATTTGATCTTGCCTATGTCTTCCCTCCTTTCCGAATCCTGCCTTAAGTCTTAAGTGGTCAGAAAGATTGTGCAGGCAGAAGGGAAGGTGATTGCCATTGCTCCGCTCCATTCTGGCCAACGAAAGTTTGAATCAAAGAGCTATTGAAGATGGCAAAGAAGGGTCCTTCGGGGCTTTCAGAAATTCCAGACATCATCCATCAGGACATCCTTCTACATTCAAATCCGTCAAGACTTCTCCTGACAGCTTGTTGAGAAGAAGTGTTGTTCAATTAGAGTGACTGACTGAATCTCTTCTGGCCAGCCGTAAGTTAACTACTAGGAAGATCCACGTAAAGATATATAGAAACATTTTTCTTCTTTTTGTGAAGTAAACAAGTTGAAGAAAAAAGAGACAGCCGTAGTACTAGAATTCCTACAGGAAGGATTTGATAAGATATTGGCTGTAAGTACTTTAAAGTAATCGTGTTTTCTAGTCCATTAAGTGCAAAAGACCTGCACCGTTTAATGGATTCCCCACTTGGGATTTATATATTGTAATAACAGGGGTTATGGAGTCTCATTTTGAACCTCTGGATATGTTTCAGAGAAATGGTTATCATTGAAATGTTGTTTTTTTTTTCTAGCCTTATCCTTTAAAGAGCCATGTTGTGCTGTACTTCCTGACAAAACATACTTTAACCCCATCCATTATTTTTGTCAAAAATTGTGACTTCGGGTGACAGGTCGAAAGAGATTCTTCCGACATTACCAACTGCAACAGGCAAGGATGAAGATCTATTGCTGCTTGATATTAGAAGAGCCTTGGGCGTTTTTTGGAAAAGTCCAGAAACTGGTGCATAGCAGAGCCGCTCCTTGTAGTCTTTAGTGGGAAAGTGGAAAGGCTTGGCAGCCTTCAAATCCACTATAGCCTTATGAATAAAACAGACTATTGCTCAAACTTATTTTACTAGGGGGATATCTCCCCGAGAAGTGTCTGCCCACTCTACAAGAGCCATGGCCACGTCATGGGCAGAGAAGACAGGTGCTTCGATAGAGGAGATCTGCAGGGTAGCAATGTGTTCATCACCCCACACCCTCCTCAAACATTATAGACTGAATATTATCTGCAAAACACCAGGCCTTCGTTTGAAGGGTACTACTTGCAGTGTCCCACTCCTAAAGTAAACTACTTGCCTAATCCTCTCCATGTGGTCGGTCAAGCTGAAGGATGACTTGAAGAAAACACAGTTAGACTTGACTTGAGTTACTTTTCTATTACTGAGGAGGGGAGGAAGGGGTGGGGCTTTTAAACTCTTCTCCTGTTTTGTTTCCTCCCAGGGGGTGGAGCATAATCTCTCCACGTGGTCGGTCAAGCTGAAGGATTCCTTAAAAAAAGGAATGAAAAGTCTAATGGTGTTTTTTTTCTCTATCTGAATGGGAGCAGGGTCCACAGATATTTATGCCTTTAAAAGGTCTCGTCTTTGGGATTGAGACACTATAGATGAAAATACTTGAAAATACTCTGCTCAACCCTCTGAGTCATTATTCCCCCTCCCCTTCTTTAACTTGGGAAATAGGACAATCATGTTCATGGTGGCGGTGCTGTGTGTAAGCCTCTACAGTAAGTTTTTCTATAATTTCTTTTAGGGGTAACCACTCATTCTAGATGGCAGTAGAGCCCACAGCACGTTAACCCTTAGTTGGCTGACTTAACCTTTGGTTGCAAGGTTTCGATAGTGGCTCTTGTTATCCTTGTTTTTCACTACTTGGCTTATTATTTTTGGTTTATCTTTTTTTCTTATTTTTCATAGAATGTGGGAAGAGGGATAGTTTGGTTGTGGTCCATCCCTAGGGTCTTGGAGTAATTACTTACAGTGACTATCAGGTACTTGTATATACTTTGGTCTTAGGCTCTCAGGGACATTGATAATTTCACCATGATGGAGACATCTGGGGCAAGCAGGTCTGGTACCTTAGCAGTCAGGGTTACCCCATGTCTAGTATGCCTGAAAAGACCTCTTGGTCTGGATAGTACTGTTTGTCCAGATTGTGCTATGGTGGTACTTGCTAAATTTGAGAGGAGAACTTCTCCTTTAGAGACTGCTGATGCTGGGCCCTCAGAACCTAGAGCTCCTTTGGTAGCTCAGCCTCCCCAGGATAACCAGTACAATGTCCAGCGGGATATTGCGGAAAGGTTTGCTCGCATAGATAGCCAGCTAGCACCAGTGGTCCCCAAGAAGGCATTGGGGAAGAGAAGGCATCTGGTTTCCTCTGACTCTGAGAAAGACAGGTATCTGTAGTCTCTGGAATCTAAGGATTCATGTGAGGGTGAGCTTCCTTCCAGTAGGGTAGAGAGTAATTCGAACTCAGAATCCTCTACACATGGGGGCTCTCTGTTCAAGGATCAGATGGAAGGCCTCATAAGTTCTATTTTAGAGGTTCTGGATATTTTGGCTCCCAAAGTTACCTAGAGGAAAAAGGGAGATTTATTCAAGCCAGAGAGACCGAGGCAACAGTTCCCTGAGCAGACCCATTTTTCCAATGTCATCTGGAAGGAATGGAAGAAGCCGTATAGGCTCCCTTCCATTACTAAGGTGTGGAATACTTAATATCCTCTTCCCTCAGATCTGATTAATTTATGGTCTCTTCCTCCTGTGGTGGATGCTCCAGTTTTGGGTCTCTCTAATACTACTGTTATGCCTTCCTCTGATAGCGCCTGCTTAAAGGATCCAGCGAATAAGCTCATAGATCAGGTGGCATGTCATGCTTTCTTTATTGCCAGCTTGTGCCACTTCCATAGCATCTTTGGTGAGTCGTTCACAGGATTCATGCTCCTAGTTAATTAAGACCAGTATGGAGTTAAGTATGGCGTATCTGCAATAGATAATTTGGTTAGGTTAAGCACGAGAGGCTTAGCCTTGTTAGTGGCTTTAAGGTGTTCATTATGGCTAAAGCAACGGTTGGCAGGTGTGGCCTCTAAGACGTCCCTGACAGGATTCCCCTTTCAGGGGGCACATTTGTTTGGGGAACATCTGGATGATATTGTTCCTCCAATTCCTAGCCTTTTCGTTGGAGTAGAGGTTCCACCTCTTTGGGTTACCGAATGGAATTTTTGAACAGACCAAATTTCCCTTTGGATGCTCCCTGTATTAAATATGTGGATACAGGAGGCGGTTTCCTCAGGTTACAAGATCGAATTGGGAGCCAGACCTCCCCAGTGGCTCCTTTGGTCAGGGGTGTCCTGAAATCCGGTGAAAGCAGAAGCATTGAGAACTGCTGTAGCACACCATTTACAGATTGTAGTAATCCATCAGGTTCCCTTCTCAGACAGGGGTCAGGGTTTTTTTTTTCAAACAAATTTTTATTTAACGGCTCTCAAGTACAGGTTGGTGTTACATTACATGCCTAAAACATCTCATATATCATTTACGTGATAGGATGCTATTACATTACACACAAAAGTGACAGTAGCTCCAGAACCAATTCAGTCCCAGAATTGGTATTTTACAAAATGAAATAGGCATCCTGACCATCTTGCTTTCCTGCCCAAACTAACAACATATAAACTCTTGTATAGCCTAATAGCAATACTCAGTAGTTACACAAGAGCCTTGATTAATAATGTTACCAACTTGAGAGAAAAGATTAGACAAAGGTGTATTAGTGAAGGTACGGAAAAGAGAGAGAGAGAGAGTGAGAAAGAGAAATATAGCTAGGGGGCAAGAGAGAGAAAAAAAAAAAGGGAGAAAAGGGTGGGGGTCAGTCTGAATCGCATACTATACCATTCATATGACTTCAAATGCTCAAGCCTGCTGGTAGTGGGTAGTACCTTTAAAAGCCAACCAAGGCTGCCAAATCTGACAAAATTTCTGCATCTTATCCTGCCTGGAATACACAATCTCCTCCATCTTCTCAATAAAGTTAATTTGGGATATCCATTCCATGATGGTAGGAACTGTTCGAGATTTCCAATGTCTAGGTGTAACAACTTTTGCAGCATTAATAAGGTGAAGTTGCACCAAATTCTTATGCTTACTAGCTGATGATTTAGAGTGATGCAGTAGGTATAAGGAGGGTGTCATGTCATAATTCGACTCTAGTATAACGCCAATAAATATAGGCACTTCCTTCCAAAATTTCTGGATTGCAGGGCAGGTCCACCAAATATGGAAAAGATCCCCTCTGTCTGCGCCGCATCTCCAGCAAGCCTCGGAAATCGAAGGATACATCTTGTGTAAATCCCAAGGTGTCTCTTGAATGGAGCTACTGATAGACCTCTATGTGTTAGCATGAGTATCTTACTCCATTCTTCTTCAGAAAGTGAGAGGCCCAGATCTAACTCCCACTTTCCTTTCCAACTATTGCTGCAAGATAGAGCATTCTCCCCCAGGAGTAGTTTATAGTTCCAAGATAGCAAATTATCTCGTCGGCCTTGTCCAAGGCAGGTTTATTCTTAGTATACAGTACGTCGTGCTCCAGATAGATTACTTACACTTGGGTTATCCTCCGCCAGATGGCGCTGCACTGCAGAGACATGCAAAACAGGCTCCTCCCGGCCCCTCAAATACCCGGGGACCTCCCACAAATCCCCAGATTTCTCTGCAGTGCTTACTGCGAAGACATGAAATTATCACTCTGTCGCAGGTCAGCGGGGCTATTAAAGCCTGCGGCCCTGTTGGACTATTCCCACCCGTCCTTCGTGTGATGTGCCTCCCAGCCTGGGCTGCACTGGTTGGGTGAAGGTAGGCAGCACCATGTGTGCTTAAGGAGCGCTGCTCCACTGCAGTCCCCCACCAAAGGGTAGGCGGTATAGGCTGATGGTGAGCCTTTATGGGATGCCCCTCCCGCATTATTGTCCCATGCCCCGGTAGCGGTGGGCCCTGTGCAAAGGGCCGCCATCCTCCCTCATTCTCCCCGTAGCATTTGGGAGGAAAAGAAGGGGGGGGTGAGCGTGTATCGTGATTCGTGTATACCGCCTGTTGGCATGTGTGTTGGGACTAGTATATGTGGTAACCGCCGCGCTGACTTGTCTTTTTACTATTGCAAATGCCGCCGCCGTGCGCGCCTTTTCCTTCATTTGGATGTTCCGTGCCGGGCGGGGCATCGCCTCCTGCGTCCTCATTGGCTGCTTGTCTGGTGGACTTCGTGCTCTTCAGCGGGGGCAGGGCCTGGCCTGGTGCGCCCTGCGTCACGGCTCGCTCTGACCCGCCCTTCGAGGTACGCTTGGCGCCATTTCCCTGTACAGTCGCGCGCGCGTGTGTGTGTAACGGTCCCCCCTCCTGCGGTCTGCAAGTGCCCTCGCGGGCGACTTTAATACTCATTTACTGTGTATGGCCCCGACGTCTAATTGTGTCTTTCAGATGGGTGAATTCAGTGGCTTCTCCCGGCCCGGTGTATTTGTAGTAGGGCCTAGTATAATTACTCCCACTTCCCTAGCGGGTCATTGGGGCACCCAGGGTTGCTTTATAGCGTCAATCCCTACTGGCATATTGTGCCTAATAATCACCATATGGAGGCATCCCAGGATAATGGGACCGGGGTTCCTTCGGGACAAGCCCGGCGGTGTATTGCGTGTGGACAACCTCATGCTGATGCTGACAAGGCATGGGTCTGTGTACCCTGTGCCGAGCAAGCGCTGGTTTTGCAATCTGTCCTGCCAGCGGCTGCACCTCGTTTCACTTCACCTTCTCCCCCAAGCTTAAATCTCACTCCTGCTGAGTTGCATACAAGTGGGGATTCTCAGCCTGATGTGTCTTCTAGTCTACCTACTGCTGAAATGATTATTGCAAGGTCCTTGGCGCTTAAGGGCCCTGGCAAGAAGCGGCACCTGACGCCTTATGATACTGTTTCCCCTATGGGATCTCAGGAGTTTATGAATCTGTGTGGCTATACCCCTTCTGATGAAGGAGAGCTCTTTTCTGACTCAGGCTCACCTGATGAGAGACCAAGGGGTCATGACGATTCTGGCTCTGACCCCTGGGCCCCGGATGACACTGACAGATTATTGACGCAGATCTTTGAGGTTCTGTCTATCTCTCTCCCTGGTGAGGCTCCCAGGCAAAGAGGGGAGCGCTTCCATACAGCAACTTCACGTTTGGAATTCCTAGAGCAGGCACATTTCCATTCCCTTGTGCTCACGGAATGGGAGTGCCCCAGTAAACTTCCCGGGGTCCCAAGGGATTGGGATAGGAAGTATCCCTTCCCACCTGAGGTGGTTAAATGTTGGTCATTCCCCCCGAGGTGGATGTCCCGATAATAGGGCTATCTAACACCCCTATCATACATCCCCTTGATTCTACTACCCTGCGGGATGCTGAGGACCGGCACATTGACCTGCTGGCCTCCCACGCCTTTGCATGTGCGGGGACGGCGCTGCGCCTGGTCTGTGCCTCTGCCAATACTGCTGTGGCCGCTAGAACCCTCATCAGAAATGTGCTTGATAGTGCCTCTGATGATCTCCTTTGTGAGGTGTTTAATGCACTCTCCAGTTGTGATGTGTTTATAAAGTTTGTTCTAGTAGCATTGGATGACACCATCAGAATGTGTGCAAGAACTTCTTCCCTCGTGGTGGCTATACATCGCCTGGTCTGGCTGCGACAGTGGGGTGCTGACAATGCTGCGAAGAAGGCCCTTACTGGGCTCCCCTTTAAGGGGGCTACGTCTGTTTGGGGCCCGCCTAGACCTGCTTGGTAAGAGAGGTAAGTTACCCCAGCGCAGACGGCTGTCTCGGGCCCTTCGGGGCCAGGGCCCCCCTTCCACCCCCCACCATGGTGTTAAACTGGAACCAGGGGTGTCCTTCACAGGGGCTCGCTCGGCTCCCTGTCCCAGGAGCAGGAGACAACACCCTGGCTCCTCTGGGGGGGGCTAAGCCCAAATCCCCTCCCAAGTCCCCTCAAGCATGATGGGGCACCCTCACCCACCTGGGTGAGGGGACGGCTGCGGCACCATGCTTAAGTCTGGAGGCATCACGCCTCAGACCGGTGGATTTAGGAGGTAGTGTCCTCCGGCTACAAGATGGTGTTTGCTGTGCGGCCTCCCCTAAGATTATCAGGTCCCGGGTACTCCTGGTCCCTGCTTCTGCTCAGATGCTGGCGCAGGCCGTGCAAGGTCTGCTGGGTATGGGGGTCATTTGCAGATTTCCCTTAACAGACAGAGGCAAGGGACCCTACACCTACCCTTTCACAGTTGCCAACAAAGATGGGTCAATCTGGATTTACAGATCTTCAGCAAACTGTCAAGTACAGGCGCTTTCCTCATGGAAACTCTGCGCTCGGCCTTCTGCTCCTTGCGACCTGGGGGCTTCATGCCGTTTGTGGATATCAAATAGGCTTACTTTCACATCCTTGTGTTTTCAGGACACCAAGATTCCTTAGATCCACGTTGGAATATCAACACTGACAATTTGTAGCCTTGCCATCTGGCCTCTCTTCAGCTCCCAGAGTGCTCACCAAGGTGCTGGTGGGGGTGATGTCTCTGATGAGGCCAAGGGGCGTCCGCGTGCTGCTCTACCTGGACGTCCTCATCACTTCCCAGCCTCTACATCTGGCAAAGTTGGATACTCAGCTGGTGGTGTCCATCCTGGAGTTATCTGGATGGGTGATCAGCCTCCCCAAGTCCTCACTGTCCCCTTCCTTGGTAATTTCATTGCTAGGCATGAATCTGGACACAGTTCAGGCAAGGATATTCCTTCCTCAGCAGAAGGTGGACAATCTGCTTGCACAAGTTCAGTTCCTCCTAGCTGTCTCCGTCCCTTCACCAGGCAGGGGATGCAGCTGGTGGGCCTGATGGTGGCGTGCTTCGAAGTGGCCCCTTGTGCTCAGTCCCTCTTGGGGCTTCTGCAACTTCTCCTATTGTCTGTATGGGACAAGGCCCCAGCGTTCCTGGACAGGGTCTGGGTGTCTCCCCCCCCCCCTGATGAGGAGGTCCCTCTTGTAGTGGATGGACTCAAGGAACCTATTGGGGGGCGGAACCTTCTTGCTCCTTCCTGGGAGACGGTCACCATGGATGCCAGTCTATCAGGTTGGGGGGGGTTTCTTCTGAAGATCCCTGCGGTTCCAGGGGAGGTGGGGCCCTTAGGAGGCCTATTCACCTATCAATATCTTGAAGCTGTGAGCGATCAGGTTAGTTCTGATTTGTTTGACTACTCATTTCAGGGCCTGCCTGCTCAGGGGCGCTTGGTCACTCTGATGGCAGTTGCCTACATCAATCATCAGGGAGGGACCCGGAGCAAGAGGGTCCTCCAGGAAGTGTCTCTGATTATGATCTGGGTGGAGGCCAATGTTCCTTGCTTTTCAGCGGTATACATTCCGGGGGGGTCCCTCTGCAACAGGGTGTTCCAATCTCTCTATCACCGTTGGGGCCAACCTGATGTGGATCTGTTTGCGTTCCGTCACAATCACAAGCTCCCGGCCTTTGTCTCCCTGTCCCAGGATCCTCTGGCCGTGCCCATGGATGCCTTAGTAATGTCATGGCAGGACATTCAGTTTCTGTATGTCCTTCTACATTCCCCCTGCTAGGCAGGGTTCTGCGCAAGATTGCTCTGGAAGGGGTGCCAGTGGTTCTGGTGGCCTCAGGTGGCCAAGAGTGTGGTTAGCAGACGTGGTGCAGATGGCAGTAGATGTAGTGCTTTCTGCCTGGAGCGCCAGATCTGCTCACTTAGGACCACTTACGCCATCCCATTTACAAACTCTGGCCTTGACGGCCTGACTGCTGAACCCTCCATCTTGATAGAGAAATGTTTGTCTATCTCGTTGTTTGAGTCCATGGTGAAGGCTAGGAAGACGACTTCTTCTTCCATCTGTTATATGGTATGGCGTACCTACATTGACTGGTTGAGTCTTGGACTCTTCCCTGTTGGATGTTCTCAGTTCCCAGGGTTCTGGAGCTTTACTGCATGGGTTGGAGTAGGTCTCTAACTCAGTACCTTGAAGGATCAGGTTTCTACCCTGTCTGTCTTCTTTCAGAAGTCTTCTGTTCAGCATTCCTTGCTTAAGACTGTTTTTAGGGGGTTGCTCAGGTGCATTCCCCACGCCAACCTATGGTCCCTGTTTTTGGGATTTGGAATTGGTCTTGCCTGCCCTGCAGGGTGCTCCCTTTGAACCTGTGCAGGATGCTGCCTTGGCCTTTCTTATGCTCAAGGTTGTGTTTCTGGTAGCTATCACTTCTGTCAGGCGTGTGTCTGAGTTGGCGGTGTTGTCCATTCAGCCCCCCTACTTTGCGAGGCACTAGGACAAGGTGTTGTCTCGTTCAAACCTAATTTTCTGCATAAAGGTAGTGTCTGCCTTTCATTTGAGTCAGGATTTTTTTCTTCCTTCTTTGTGCCCTAACCCTAGCTATGTTAAGGAGAGAGTTTTGCACTCTTTGGTTGTGGTTAGGTTTCTGAAGTACTATCTGGTGGCTTCTGCACCTTTCAGGAACACTGAAGAGCCCGGATAGCTCAGTCGGTAGAGCATCAGATCTTTAATCTGAGGGTTCAGGTCTCTGTTTGGGAGATGGAGTCCTCCAACATTTCTTTAGGACCCTTCTGGTCCTAGGAAGGGTTTGGCTCCTGCCAAGTCTTCTATCAGCAAGTAGATTCAGGCCTACTCTGCTAAGGGGGAGAATCCTCCCTTCGCCTTATTGCTCTTTCTACTCATGCTATTGGTGCCTCTTGGGCCTTCCAGCACCAGGCCTTTGTTGAAACAAGTTTGCATGGCCGCTACTTGGTCTTACCTTTTCTAAGTTTTACAAGGTTGATGTTAGGGCCTCAGCTGATGCTGTTTTTGGCTGCAAGGTTTTGCAGGCGGCAGTGGTTTAAACTGTCTGCTATTACCTTTTTTGTTGGGGATCCCACCCTGCTTTATGGACACTGCTATTGGATGTCCCAGGTGTAAGTAATCTATCTGGAGCAGGACGTACTGTATACTAAGAATAATACAATTCTGTGAAATACTCACCTGTAGAATTGGTATTATAAGTATACAGTATGTCCTGCTCCACCCCACCCTGTTGTTTCATTATTCTGGATCCCCTGTATGGTGATTGTCATCATTGTTTTGGTTACCAGTTTTTGGGTGGTTAAATTCTCCCGGTTTCTTGTTCACTGCTTTTCAATGCTGGGCATTTGTGGGAGGTCCCCGGGTATTTGAGTGGCCGGGAGGAGCCTGTTTTGCATGTCTCTGCAGTGCAGCGCCATCTGGCGGAGGATAACCCAAGTGTAAGTAATCTATCTGGAGCAGGACGTACTGTATACTTATAATACCAATTCTACAGGTGAGTATTTCACAGAATTGTATTTTTCATACTGGGATGGGTTTCTAGAGACTTTAGCTACCATGTCCCTACCGGTCAGATATTGTCTAATTTGAAAATACACCCAGAATGGGAGGTCAGGATGGTATTCTTTTGACACTTCTGCTCGAGACCTAAATTTACCATCTGCAAAGAACTGGTGAGCTAATGGTGTTGGCGGCTCACCCCACCTGCCCAGGAAATTTTTAGTAAGCCCGGGTATAAAGTCTGGATTGCCATGTATAGCGGTTAGGGGGCCAGTTGTGGAGGAAATGTCCGGACGAGAGGCAAAGATTCGAGAAACTGTCTTCAAACTCTGAGGGATAAGCGGGTGATCCGAGAACACCCCCACTCGCCTTTTCCATCCAGACCAGCAAGCAAACTGTAAGAAGCCATAATACATTGTCCTTTCAATTTCAACCCACTCCTTGCTCCTCCCATTGATATTCCAGTCCATCACCCTTGAGAGGTGTACCGCTTTGTATTACAGGTCTACATTGGGAGCATTCAAACCCCCTTGTTTCTTTGTGGCTGTAAGAGCTCCAAAGCTCACTCTGGGATGCTTGTGTGCCCATATAAAGGCCGTCATATGCCTTTTAATGTCTTTGAGAAACCCGCTTGGCAGTTCAATTGGAAGGCACTGCATGACATAGAGTATTCTCGGAAGCATATTCATCTTAATTACCGCTATGCGGCCAAACCAAGATAACCTAAGAGAGTGCCATCTCTTAAGATCTCCCTTGATTGTGTTCCAGAGATTTTTATAATTAAGGGCAAATGCGTCAGCCCACCTATGGGGGAGAAGAATGGCAAAACATTTAATGCTTTCGGTTTCCCATACAAATGGAAATGATTGCTGGAGGTTCTGAGCCTCATTCACCGCTAAGTTGATGTTCAGAACCATTGATTTATTATAATTAATTTTCAGATTTGCTATGCCATACTGTTCAAACTCTTTGAGCAGATTTGGAAAAGAAGTAGCGGGTCTTGAGACAAAAAACAGCATGTCATCTGCATAAGCGGCGACTTTATACTCCTTCTCACCCACTTGCACTTGTCGGGGTTGTTTTTCACATGTAATAAGAATGACTCTAGGGACAGACAAAGATCAGAGGGGACAAAGGTCATCCTTGCCGAGTGCCATTTTTAATATCGAAAGCTTCAGAGAGTACATTGTTCTTACTCTTGCGGATGGGAAAGAATACAGCGCCAGGATTCTATTCCTCATTGATTGACCAAACCCCATGTACTCAAAAATTGCCCTTATCGAGGGCCAAGCCACCCTATCAAATGCTTTTTCAGCATCAGTCGAAAGAAAGAGCGTGCCAACCCCCTGTTTTCTTGTCCAATAGTGCATATTCACTGCTTTAATGACATTATCTCTCGCTTCTCTCCCTGGTATGAAGCCCACTTGATCCTGAGCTATCCATTTGGGTAAGTATACCTTGTGCCTTTCTGCAAGAATCTTTGCATGGAGCTTCACATTATTATTAAGCAAAGAATTTGGCCTATAATTTTGACAGTATATGGGCTCTCTGTTTTCTGTATGTATAACCACAACATGAGCTTCAAGTTGGTTTCTGGAAAGCATAGCAGAGTCAGAAGTTGTGTTAAATGCTTTAACAAAATGCGGTAAGAGGGAAGGGAATATTTTATAATACATTGAGATGAATCCATCTGGTCCCGGCGCCTTTCCAGGCTTAGTGGCTTTGAGGGCACGAGCCGCTTCTTCTAGAGAAATTTGGTTTTCTAGGTCCTCAATCTCTTCTCCTGCCAGGGTTGGCATACCTGACTTAATTAAGTAATCTCGGACTATCTCCCTATGTGAAGTAGCCCAGTTAGCATTAGGTAGATTATCCAAGTTCTCATAATACTTTCTGTATTGAGCAGCTATAGCCTTAGGAGTTCAATGCATTACTCCAGCACCATCTCTAACAGCCCCTATTTGAACCCTCATTTTCTGTGAGTTGATATAGCTAGCCATCATATGCCCACTTTCGTTGCCATATTCATAATAAAGATTATTACGGTAAGCAAAGACCCTCCTAGCTTTAAGGTTCAATGCATCTCCTAGGTCTTTGCGCTTTTGGATGAGCTCCCCTAGTATGCCGTCGGACAATGATTTCTTATGAAGTGTTTCAAGCTTTTTGATAGCCTCCGACAGCATATCAATTTTGCTTTGGCGCTCTTTTTTCAGCCGTGCCCCTTCCCCAATCAGTACCCCTCTGATAGTACACTTATGTGCTTCCCAGACAGTCATTGCATCCACCTCATCCGTGACATTCTCTAGGAAATAGTTTGTAATACCTTCCCTGACCCTGTGTTGGACCGCGGTGTCCTTGAGTAGGCCTGGGTTCAGCTTCCAGTTCCAGACACGGACAATCGGTAATTCTATGGATAGAAGCACTGGGGCATGATCAAATTTTGTGATCTGCCCTATCACTGAGCCTCTAATCTTATCCAAGTCTTGGTGTTTCAAAAAGAGGTAGTCCAACCTAGAGTACTTAGAATGCATTGGAGAGAAAAAGGTATAGTCTCGAGCGTCTGGGTTAGCTAGCCTCCAAGTGTCCACCAGACCTAGGTCATGCAATGCCAAATTCAGCCGCTTAATATCCTTAAATGGTATCGCAGATCTGGAATCTGACGTGTCAACTGTGGGATTTAATACACAATTTATCTCCTCCCAGTATCAAAAGGCCCTCCTGAAAGTCCCTCAACTTCCTAAGAACTTGCGTAAGGAACTTAGTCTGTGCTTTGTTAGGGCAATAGACACTCGCTAATGTGACTACTGTGTCTCGGACTCTCCCTTTAAGAAAGAGGGATCTACCTTCACTATCTTTAACCTATTCCATGAACTCAAAGGGAACAGAGTTGCTGATTAAGATCAAAACGCCTTTGGTTTTGTTGACTGGAGATGCGGCGAAGTAGTGAAGTGGGTAATGTTTATTATGGAGCCGAGGCATTATGCCAAGCTTGAAATGTGTTTCTTGAAGGAAAGCTACATGTGTCTTGTGTTTTTTAAGAAACCCTAAAAATTATGTCTTTTCTCTGGGATATTCAGTCCCTTCATATTGAAGGTAATTGTGTTTAACAGCGTGTTAGCATGCAACTCATTAAGAAGGCTGTAGCAGATGAATAAGACCAAACAAAACAGATGCAGAGCTGGTTCGTATATTGAAAGTGAAAGTACTTTTTTGTCGGTTTGGACTGCAGGGGAGGGGGGGAGGATAATTAAAAAAAAAATAAACACAATTAGGATAGAAGGAAGAGAAAGAAGATGATAGGAAATCTAGAGTGATAACAAAAAGAGAACCCCTGGCCGTCCGGCCAAAAGGCTTAAAAGTTGATTTCCTGGGACACGAGAGTCTGTTAACCCAGGTAACCACCCAATTAGGATAACCACCAGCAAAGAGCCACATCAAGTAGGCACCCTTCAGACAAAACAGTTACCTCCCCGTTCCTTCAACGGATCCGAGGTATGTTGGGGGATTCACCTTAAGCCCCCAACTTCTGTTAATGGGTCTACCTTCCTTGGGGTGTCGTGGAAGGATGAATAGATGATCAAATGAGTGTACCTTACTTTAGGACACAACTGGAGGTCTGTCCCAGACCACCCCTCCTATATAGCCTTACCCCAAAGCCTATGGATCTGAGTTAAGGGAATTCCCCACGGTCATCAAAGGCAAGGCGCCTAGACTGCCTTCTGAGTATGTAGGGCGAGGGGCCATTCCCCTCCCCCCAAGGCCCACCAAGACGCCCAGGCCCGCAGACCACCACGCAGATGCACAGGTGCAACAACATTTCACAAAGCCATAGCTCTGCCAAGCACCAGCTGTCACATCCACGCGCGAACCCGCAAAACCTGGCCGCCAGTGGGCCCCGAGTAGGAGGTCCAAGGGACCTCAAAGCAAAAAGCAGACAACCATAAAGCCGGCGAAAACTGTAAAGCATTGTCTGCACCCACGTGAGCGCTATCCACCCACCGGGGAAGCCTGCTCCCACACAACTGGGGAAACCCGCCACCCAGGAGAGGCTAGCCTCACTAGCAAGGGAATACAGACATGTGTTATCACCTACTGTATGTCTGCCACGATTGTGCGACATATGAAAAATCCTGTGCCTGATGTAAATAACAATCTTGTACTTATGCATGCACTTAAACCAAACTGTAATGTAATGCTTTAAACCCAGCAGTCAAATACACCTACTGCTGACCAATGAATAAACTCACATTTTGCAAACCCAGATCTCCATCTAGGCAGGCAAAAGTAAAGGAAACACAGGAACAAACCAAAAACATGGCAAAACATATCTTAGCTTGCATAGCTCAACCAATCCAGACCTCTAAACATTAAGCCTGCGCAGGCTGGTGAGTTAAGGGGACAGGATTAGTGCCGAGATGGGAAACGCAAGGTTATTATTCAGTAAATGTCTTCATACTATTAAAACTGAATACAGCAATTAATAGTGCAGAGAGCCTCACGCTGTCCAGCAGCTCCACCGCGAAAGATCCAGCCGATTGCAGAAAAATAAAGGAGCTTACTCTCTAAACAAATCCAGCTCAGTATCTTGCCATGGAAGGGCAGGCAAGGGTAGAGGAACCACAAGAAAAAACAAAACATGGCATAACATATCTTAGGATGCAGAGCTCAGCCAATCCAGACCTCTGAACACTAAGCCTTCCCAGGCTGATGAGTTGAGGGGACAGGATCAATACCGAGCCAAGCAGGGTTATTATTCAGTACAATTCTCCATACTTCTGAGAACACAATGCATACAACAAAAAGGCATTAATAGTGCAGCAAATCTCACACTGTCCAGCAGCTCATCAGTGAGAGATCCAAATGATTCCAGCAAAATAAAGGAGCTTACACTCTAATCAATGTCCAGCTTAGTGTCTTGCCTTGGAAGTGCAGAAGCCACTAACCTTAATAAGCCTGTAGGAATATCAGCAGGAGTCCCATCAGGTTGCTGTAGAGTAGGGAGTCCACACTCCATGCAGAGTTCAGCCCATTATCTTGGAAGATAGAAAGTGAAACTGAAACTAACCTCACTGTAGTCTCAGGAACTGGCAGCAGAAGAAAAAAAAGCTTACACTCCCTGGTGTGGTCACATCGTATCCAGCAGGAAGGAAGTGAAAATGAAACCAATCATGCAGAGCAAGGGAAAAAAACAAAACAAAAGGAACTCCACGTAGAAGAAGCCTCCATGCTGACCCAGTGTAGTAGACGGACCATCAAGAAAT
The DNA here is from genome assembly GCA_027917425.1 of Gastrophryne carolinensis. Classification (NCBI taxonomy): domain Eukaryota; kingdom Metazoa; phylum Chordata; class Amphibia; order Anura; family Microhylidae; genus Gastrophryne; species Gastrophryne carolinensis. Next base: position 110,148,779 of record CM051242.1, read on the forward strand.
CAATCCTCCTCAGCCAGCAGCTGTGCTGGGCTCCTGGGAGCCTGTCTGCAAGGATCCATTTTCCGTTCTATAGAAGCACGCCGAGGGCTCTCCTCCACTTGCTCATCGATGCACATAGCGTCCGGGATCCAGAAGTCACTTAACCACTCAGGAGCTCTTGAATATGCAGCCCCCTACAAAAATGTGGGAGGTCCTCCAGGAGACCTGAGTGAGTGGTAGCAACCATCTTTCGTGACACTAAGGCCAAAAGGGAATCTCCAGCGATAAGGTAAGCCTTTATTTCGTAAAACCTGAAGTAGAGGGCACAGCGTGCGTCTCTGCTGCAGAGTAATTGGGGATAAGTCCTAATAGATCTCAATGTGCTGGTTATTGAAGAAAATTTCGTCCCGCGACGGGCTCTGCTTAAGATTTCCTACTTCAGGGTGAAGCTTGTTAGGCAGCACACTACATCTCGAGGCTGAGAGTCAGTTTGGCTCATCGGACGCAGAGCTCTGTGGGCTCGCTCGAATTCTACTGGAGATTCTGGAGGACGCTCCAGCAGAGAGTTGAATATAGATCTCAGAGCCTCTGGGATTTGGTCGTTGCTCCCGCTTTCTGGTATGCCGCAAATTCTCAGATTAGACCTCCTCCCTCAATTGTCAAGGTCCTCCATTTTACGGTGCATGTCCAAAATGTGTCTATTATGAGACCAAACTATTTTGTTAAGGCAGGAAGCAATGCGATGATGGGTCTGTTCCTTTTTCTCCAGAGTTTCAATCCTTTGTGTCAGGCCCTTAATATCTTGCTTAATGTCTGCCACAGCAGAGGCGATGGTCCTTTTGATATCTGCTGCGTTCTGAGCCAGTTCTTCCTTAGTGGGTAGTCTGCTCATAATCGCCAGAAGTTCAGCAGTGTGTAAGCTCCTCTGAGGATTCCTCAGAGCCATGTGAGGAGGCTGGAGAGCCTGTGGGGGCCATATTGGATTCTAGTGTGCTCTCCTCTGTGCCTCTTTGAGACCTGAAAATGTCTGGTATATTTCTGCTATTCTGCGAGCTATTATCTCCAGCAGGTCTGGCAGTTGTTGTGCTTCTGTTTGACTTCCCCATGATGCGATTTAGAAGCTTGACCTTGCTGGTAGTGTGATCTGAGACAGAGCTCTCTCCTCAAGCAGCCATCTTCCTCAGTGTCCAAGCCACGCCCCAGATTCGGGGTCAGGGTTTTTTACTCCAATTTCTTCACAATTCCCAAGAAGGATGGTTCTGTGCGCCCAATATTAGATCTCAAGGGCCTCAACAGGTTCGTCCATCTGGAGACATTTCGCATGTCCTTAAGATCCACAGTGATGTCGCTTCAGCCAGGAGAATTTATGTCCACAGTGGATATAAAGGATGCGTGCCTACACGGGTCATCAAAAATATTTGCGCTTTGCAGTAGAAGGCCTAAATTTTCCGTTTATGGCTATGCCCTTGGCTTGTTCTCAGCTTTCCTATACATATAATCTTTTACCTAGATGATCTGCTGATCGGAGCCCCATCTTTTCAGTAGGCTCAGGAGGATACAGACAGTCTTGTCGAAGCTGGAAAAGTTTGTCTGGATAGTCAACTATCCAAAGTTGCATATCATCCCTTCAACAGTCTTTACTTGGAATGTTGAATGACACAGCTCAGGCCAATGTATTTCTTCTGCAACAGAAGAAACTTTTGCTTCAGGCCAGAATACAGGCTCACTTGGCCTGCCCTCAGCACCATCCAAACCATCCTACCTACACCTACTGAATTTTGGAGTCTCAGGCTGCCTGAAAACAGGAAGTAAATTCTGACTGTGCTGCTCTGCATTCTGGGATTGCTGTCCTTTTTCTGACCCCAGTAAAGCACAGCCATAACATGCCCCCCGTCTTTTTGCACCCTCTCTCCTCAGTATTTGATGCTTTTGAGGCAAGATGGTGGCGCCCGTATCTTAGAGTCCTGAACAAAGTGGCAGCCCAGTCGGGGAAAGAATAAAAAACTAAAAACATACAATATATAAATTTTAGATGCTGGGGAATAGTTTTTTAAGGGTTTGGGCTTTTTATTAAATGATGCTAAAGGTCTGTGATTGAGAAGGTTTTGTATTTACATTGCACTAATGTGGCAATTGCTGGTAGCACTGTTACTTTTAACTGCCAGCGAGTCAGAGGCTGGGGCCTTGTCATCTGATACTTGATCTGGTCTATCCTCTCTGTTGCTTGGCGATGCTATGACTCGCAGGAGCATCTTTGGGTTTCTGTCAGTAGTTGCTGACGCGTTTGTTATTTACATTAGCTGTATGATAACGCTGTGACCTTGTGCACATGCGCAGACCTTTATTACAGGAGATCATGCTGCAGATCTTGAAACTGCTTCTTCCTGTGACATGTTTATTATTTTTTTTACTAACACATAAGATTATTAGCTGATTGCTTCATTATATCTTACGGGAACCTTTTTTTTTTTTTTACATAATTTACAGTTAAGCGATTTTTGAAGTTGGTAGCTCAGCCTCCCCGGGATAACCAGTACAATGTCCAGCGGGATATTGCGGAAAAGGTTAGCTCACATAGATAGCCAGCTAGAACCAGTGGTCCCCAAGAAGGCATTGGGGAAGAGAAGGCATCTGGTTACCTCTGACTCTGAGAAAGACAGGTATCCATAGTCTCAGGATAAGGATTCATGTGAGGGTGAGCTTCCTTACAGTAGGGTAGAGAGTAATTCGAACTCAGAATCCTCTACACATTTCTGGATTTCTGGAGGTTCTGGATATTTCGGCTCCCAAAGTTACCTAGAGGAAAAAGGGAGATTTTTTCAAGCCAGAAAGACCGAGGCAACAGTTCCCTGAGCAGACCCATTTTTCCAATGTCATCTGGAAGGAATGGAAGAAGCCGTATAGGCTCCCTTCCATTACTAAGGTGTGGAATACTTAATATCCTCCCTCAGATCTGATTAATTTATGGTCTCTTCCTCCTGTGGTGGATGCTCCAGTTTTGGGTCTCTCTAATACTACTGTTATGCCTTCCTCTGATAGCGCCTGCTTAAAGGATCCTGCGAATAAGCTCATAGATCAGGTGGCATGTCATGATTTCTTTATTGCCAGCTTGTGCCACTCCCATAGCATCTTTGGCGAGCAGAAGGTTGTTAAAACAACTGGATTCCAAGACCTGGTCTCTGAGTCGTTCACGGAATTCATGCTCCCAGTTATTTTTTTTTTTTGGCATATTTTACAGAGTTAAGTGATTTTTGAAGTTGTTTCTTTTCAAATGCAAATTTGAATATTAATCCGAATTTGATAGTGCCACCTGTATTTGGTCAAAAGTATTTACCAGTTCATAAAAAGTATTTGTCTAAGTCTAATGGGAAAAGACACAGATCCTCATCTTGTTCTGATGATTTTGATGGTGAGGTCTACTAAGATTAATAGAGATTCTTGTCTATTAGAATATAATGAGCCTATTTATCCTAGAGCTGTCCCAGATCCTGAGGACTATTATGGGCCAACCTCTAGGAGGGAGAACATTTGATGGCTATCAGATGGATGAGAGAGGTTATGAAGTTCCCTGAGGAAAAGGATAATCTTCAGAGACCCCAGAAGGGGAACCTGCGCTCTTCTTAAAAAGTCAGCCCAAAGTAGTTTTTCATAATCATTCGAATTTTTCCAAGTTTGCTACGACCAAATGGCAAAAGCCTGATAGAACGATCAAGATTCCAGATTCCCAGTTAATGAGATTCCCGGTATCCTTTTTGTGATAAATTTTCAGACACTAAGGTAGCAAAAGGTTCATCTTGGCCTACGGGTGAGCCTGGTTCCTTAAAGGGTCCAACCGATAGAAGACTTGAACATCAACATGTTGTGACATGAGCTGTGGCCAAGCCTAACTGTTTTTCAGTGTTATTAGCAAAATCTTCTATTCTCAAACAGCAGGAATTACACAATGATATTGTCACAGGAGTGCCTGTAGATCAAGTTTGCCACGACCAAATGGCAAAAGCCTGATAGAACGATCAAGATTCCAGATTCCCAGTTAATGAGATTCCCGGTATCTTTTTGTGATTAATTTTCAGACACTAAGGTAGCAAAAGGTTCATCTTGGCCTACGGGTGAGCCTGGTTCCTTAAAGGGTCCAACCGATAGAAGACTTTAACAGCAGGAATTACACAATGATATTGTCACAGGAGTGCCTGTAGATCAAGTGCTTTTCAGTGTAATAGCTGTAGTAGAAATTCTGTCTAGATCTGTGATAGATGCTGTTAAAATGTTTTTAGCTCCATAGCTACTAATGTAGACAGGCATTCTGATTAAAAGCCTATTAGGTGATTTGACAGCAAAAAGAACCATGGGTTCACTACTCTATAACGGTAATAAATTAAATTATTTGGCAGGGATGTGTAATTCCTAATAAAGGATATTCCTGGAGCGAAGAGCATCTTATTGCCTCAAAAAAGACCATTTAAATCCTCTGGAAGTTCCTTTCGTTTTTTTAAATAAATGGGTAGAGGAGATCACAATTAAAGCAAAAGCATATACTTTACTTTAAACCGGATCTTCACCATGATTTATTGAAAAGCCCAAACCCTTAAAAAACGATTCCTCAGCATCTAAAATTAATATATTTTAAGTTTGTAGTCACTTATTATTCTTTCCCCCACCGGGCTGCAAATCTGTTCAGGACTTTAGTATACGGGCACCGCCATCTTGACTCAGAAGCATTACACTTAGTGAGGAGAGAAGAGTGGGATAAAGTACAGGGGGATGGGTTATAGCTGTGCTTTGCTCAGACAGAGCAGAGCTGGGGTCAGGAAAAGGTCGGCAATCCCAGAATGCAGAGCAGCACAGTCAGAAGGCACTTCCTGTTTTCAGGCTGCCTGATGTTCCATGAGCCGCCATCTTGGATGATTAAAGGCTCATAACATGCAGTAGATGCAGGTAGGATAATTTTTAATGTGAACAATCTGTATGTACAGGATGTGGGAAACATATAAGATAGACTCTTATTCAGAGTGAAGGACCGCTTTAATGGGAAGCAAAACTGTAATCCAAAGCACAAAAACCTTCATTATGATGGGGCTCCCTCACCTTTTTGGGTGGGGGGGTCTGCAAATTTATGACAAGATACCAGATTCATGAGTCAGGTAGGTGATAAATTGCAAAACTGAATTCCAGTCCCTACCCTCCAATTGGTTTTTCACTTCCAATCTTTTGCAAGACCCATCACGAACAAAGGAGATTGTGAAGGCAATTTTAAGATCTATCTACGTCAGAAGTAATAATTCCTGTTCCCAATCAGTAACGTGGCCTTGGTTGTTATTCCAACCTTTTTGTGGTCCCCAAAAAGGATGGTTCTAAAGTGACTGAATCAATGTCATTTAAATTTACAGATGTTTCCGTATGGAATCTCTTCTGTCTGGTCTGGCTTCCCTGGTACAAGGGTGATTTCTAGCATTCATCAACATCAAGAATGCTTACCTTCATATCCCTATTTGTTCAGCGCACAAAAGGTTCCACAGATTTGCCTTTGACTGCCATTTGCAATTTTTTGTCTGTCTACAGCACCAAGAGTGTTTACAATCTTACTAGGCCCAATAATGGCTTTACTACTACTAGTCAATGCAGGCAGAAATACGCTCTAGAGTAACAATGGTCATAACATTACTGAAAAGTTTTGGATCATTAATAAGCCACAAAACATCCTACATCCATCTCCGAGAATAACATTTTGGGAAGTTGACACTGGAAAATAATTTCTCGCAATTGAGATCGGATATAGAATGGTGGATAAATCCAAACATTCTGACAACGGGGGAAAAAGTCTGATACCTATTAAATGGTGTATACGCACATAGGACGCTAGCTAGCTAGGGAAGGAATACTGAAAGACCTGGCAGTTCAGGGCAAATGGATGCCGGAAGAGCCAAGACTGTCAATCAACGTTCTGTTAGAGCTAAAAGAGATACAATTATCACTTTATCATTGGACCAAGAACCTGAAGGGTTGCCCTGTAAGAATACAATCAAACAATGAGACTGTGGAAGCATACATAAGCCATCAAGGGTGTACAAGGAGCAACCCAGTAATGGATGTGACTTGCTGCATTATGACATGGGCAGAGATTCATATACTGGTACTGATGGCTGTCCATAGGGGAGGAGAATGTCACTGTGGATTTTCTAAGAAGAGTGGGAACTCAATCAGAAAGTTTTCAACTTGATCTGTAACATATGGGGAACACTTCAGGTGGACCTGTTTGCTGCTAGGAACAACAGAAGAGTAAAAATCTTTGTAGGAAGAACAAGAGATCCTCAAGTAATAGGTGTAGATGCTCTGGTGATCCACTTGAAAAAGGGTTCAGCAGTAGGCAGTTCCCCCAGGCATTCACCAGCTGCGCGGCAGACACCAAAAAGAAAGGAGTAGCTATATTGCTGGCGAGAGATATCCCCTTCATACTAAAGGAGTCCTGGAGCGATAAGTCAGGGAGGGTGATATTAATCAAAGGCGCAATCAACCAGAGGATGTACACGCTAGCCTCAATATATGCACCCAACCAAGGCCAGATACAATTCTTGAGGAACACACTTGACAGAATAGAAAAATTTAAGGAGGGAGAGATTATATTGGGAGGAGACTTCAATTTAGCCATGGAACCCCTGCTGGACTCCTCAGCTGGCAGATCAGCGATTTCGCATATAGCCCTGAGATCCCTGAAGAAAAAACTTCACAGCCTGCAGCTGGTGGATGCGTGGCGCATCAGAAATCCGGGAGCAAGGGACTATTCATTTTACTCTAGGGTCCATGGGACATATTCTAGGCTAGACTATATATGGGTCTCACATGGACTTATGGGCCAGGCCTCAGGGGACGGAATTTACCCGACCTCCTTCTCAGACCACGCCCCGGTGTTCCTAGACCTAGATCTACTGGGCAGACCGCCACCCTCTTCCACTTGGAGGTTAAATGAGTCGCTCCTGCAAAACCCAGTTGTGCTGAAAGATGTCAAGGAGGGACTGGAGACGTATTTCCGACTTAATGACAACGGAGAAGTCTCTCCTCTGACATTGTGGGAGGCCCATAAGGGAGTAATAAGAGGAATCTTGATTAGCCACGGAGCTAGGCTTAAAAGGGAAAGGGTAGCCCAAGCTGAGGAACTCATGGAAAAGGTTAGGCTCCTTGAGTTGTCCCATAAACAATCCGGGGCGGCTGGGGTGCTCGGGGAACTGACTCGGGTGAGAGAGGCACTTAACGCGCTGCTGCGACAGAAGGCCAAACATGTGATTAGGAGATGCAGGTGCACATATTATGAATACGGCAACAAAAGTAGTGCGTGGTTGGCCAGGGCACTTAGGCAGCAGCAAGCTCAAAATTTCATAGCCGAAATACGGGACAAAACACACCAGACGCAACACACCACAGAAGGAATAGCGGGCACGTTCAGGCAGTATTACTCTGGCTTGTACAAACTGGAGAGAGGGGCAATAACACACACACACGCGGGCAAATTAGAGGAGTACATAGGGAGCTCAGGCATGCCGACGGTTGAGAAGGAGTCTGCGGCGCTGCTGGAGGAGCCGATTGGGTTAGAGGAGCTGTTAGAAGCGATCAAGCAGACCCCATCAGGAAAGGCCCCAGGCCCAGATGGATACTCCGCTAAGTATTATAAAACTTTTGTCTCAATACTAGGCCCTAGGATGATCACAGCATGGAACTCGATAACGGACCCGGAGACCCTGGGCTCGTTTTCAAGCAGAGAACTGGAGGCGCACATCTCTGTCCTGCATAAACCGGGAAAGGATCCCCTGTCGTGTAGGAGCTACCGCCCCATCTCCCTCCTCAATGCGGACCTGAAACTGTATGCAAAGATCCTGGCTAACAGGCTGGCCCCGGTGGTGGCTCGAGTGGTTCATTTGGACCAGACGGGGTTCGTGTTGGGGAGGGAGGCTAGGGACAACGTGGTGCGACCACTTAGTGCAGTGTATGCAGCACAGAGCTCTGGTGGGCCTTTGATGCTCCTGTCTACGGATGCAGAAAAGGCCTTTGATAGGGTGAGCTGGCCTTTCCTAAGGGCAACGCTCCAGCACATGGGCCTAGGGGAAAATATGAGGAAGCTCATCGGTGCTCTCTACACAGTGCCCTCTGCCAGAGTCAAGGTTAATGGCCACCTATCGGCCACGGTACAGATTTGCAATGGCACGCGCCAAGGCTGTCCCTTATCGCCCTTGTTGTTCGCCTTGTCCCTGGAACCATTCCTGTGCAGAATAAGGGAGAACCCTGACATAGGGGGCTTGAGAATCAGAGGTGACACCCATAAGGTAGCGGCATACGCAGACGACCTCCTGTTCTTTATCTCGAACCCTGCAATCACTGTGCCGGTTCTGATGAAGGAGCTTGAGGTCTATGGTAGGCTGTCTTTCTTTAAAATTAACCTTGATAAATCAGAAGCTCTAAATGTTTCACTCCCGGGAGACGTGGTTGGGAACCTTCAGCAAACATTCCCATTCAGATGGGCAAAGACCTCGATAACATACTTGGGCACTCAACTGCCAAACCAGTTGTCAAGGATTCTGGAGCTGAACTTCCTCCCCTTGTCTCGAAGAATAAAAATAGACCTAGATAGATGGGACTCCCCTACCTTTTCATGGATGGGTAGGGTTAATATAATCAAAATGTCAGTCCTACCGAAGCTCTTGTTCCTATTCCAGCCGATATCCATCCCCACGCACTTCTTCAAGAAACTAGATAGGATCCTGATGGGGTTCGTCTGGCAGAAAAAGAGCCAGGTTCCGACGCCAGTTATTAATCAGGCCCAAACACTTAGGGGGTATGGCGTTACCAGACATTCAATCTTACTGGATAGCATCTCATCTGCAGAGAATCTGTGAATGGCATACATGTAAAAATTCAAAGAGGTGGGTCCAGCTTGAGCTCTCCCTGTCGCAAGCCCCATTAGACATAACAGCATGGAACAAAGAAACGTACCGCTTGGGAGTGCGAACGCACCCAACTGTAGCAGCCACACTAGAGGCCTTTCGGCGCCATAGGAAGCACCCAGAAATCTCCCCCTGGCCTACCCCCGTGCTCGCACTGATAGATAATCCTGCAGTGCTACAGGTTAGCTCTAGATCGGCTCTCAGGGAGTGGGGAAAGGTGGGCCAACTGAGAAGTAGCGACCTGATAACAGGCAGGGGCTGGGCAGACATAGGAGACCTGAGGGCTAGGCTGGGGAACGGAGATCTTGACTCCTGGACACTCCTCCGTTTCCAGTCAGTATTGTCTCGGATGGGCTACAAGAGGGAAAACACCAGGGATCACACTGAGTTTGAGAAAATTTGTTTAGATGAGCAACCATGCCCCCACTTGATCTCTAAACTATACTCCCTCCTCGTGGGTGGACGGGAACCCCCGCCTTCCTACTGGAGAGACTGGGAAATTGACCTGGGCAGGACAATAGATGACAAAGAGAGGACAAAAATAGCGACTTTGGCACATAGGTCCTCAATGGCCACACGAGTCCAAGAGGCCAATTACAAACTGCTGACGCGGTGGCATTACACACCTGATAAATTAGGGAGGATGTTCTGTACAGTAGACCCAAATTGTTGGAGATGCGGTGAGGGGCGAGGGACATTGTTCCACATTTGGTGGACATGCCCCAAGATTCAGAAGTACTGGGAGGCAGTCCTTCCCATTGTTACTCAGCTTACGGGGGCCCAGGTACAGGGCGACCCAGCCCAAGTTCTCCTACACTCAACGGTAGTTCCGACAGGGAAATATAAGAAGACTCTGCTGATCCACCTCTTGAATGCTGCCAAGCAAACAATACCCAGATTTTGGAAGCAAAAAATAACCCCCTCTGTTAAAGATTGGGTGAGAGAAGTTATAAATGTCAAAGAAATGGAGGATCTGACACTTTCCTTACATGAAAGAGATGAGCAATACAGATCCACGTGGTTGCCCTGGCTGATGTACGAGGAGTCGGCAGAGTTTGAGAGCCTGTTTGGCTAGTGGTGCGGGGCCCTCGACCAATATGCTGGTCCTCCCTTCCTCGTACAGGGTGGGCGTGGATGGAGCGAATTCCTGCATCACTTGTCAGGAGGGGAAATGACTTGGTTTTAATCGAGAGCTGTGTCCCGCACGCCATACCCCACCCTACCCATCGCTCACCCCCTCTGCACCTAAGACCCTAGAACCCTTTCTCCCCCCGCCTCTATCTTTATTCCCCCGTGGGCCCCATTGTTTTTTCCCACTTCCCTTGAGCTGGCCGATGGGGCGCACACCTAGCGTTGGAGAACCCGTCCCCCCCACGGCAATGGCAAGATAGTTGATGCCGGTCTGGCATGTAGGGGAAATGGCCCACATCGAGCCAACCAGAGATAGACAGCATTTGGCGGGGGTTGTGGGATGCGGCCATGCCCTGTCCTCTTGGGCGGGAGCTGGGGCCGGGTTCCACCCCAACATGTCAGACGTGATGGAGACAGTTGTTCTATATATGGTTGTGTTGATCACTATGCACCGAACGCAGGGTCCCCGGCCGCTCGACCCCTCTTTCCTTATGTTATACTATGTATGTCCAAATGTATGTAATGTTTAAAATTGCAAAATCTCTAAATAAAGAATTTGAAAAAGGGTTCAGTCTAGTGTACTCCTTTCCACCAATTCCGCTGTCCCCTCGACTTCTGTGAAGACACCAGTCAGAGGCAACACTCATGATATTAATAGCCCCGAATTGGCCAAGGAGGGAGTGGTATGCGATAGATGAGGAGACAAGTTTTCATAAATCGGTAAGCAAATGTAGGTTCTAGCACACCTCTAATTAAAGTACAGTAACTGTGTAACTCTAAACAGGGGTATCAGCTATATCAAAAAGTAAACAGGTTTTACCAAATTGGTCTAAGAGGTGGACAAGTGACCATCCTGACGATTGGTGGAGCCAGAGATCAGGAGGAGTATGCGCAGCCAGTTAAGGAAATCAAAGTGAAAAGCTTGTTATATACACAAACAGATAAGTAACACTGGTCAAAGAAAACTAGCTGCATCATACCAGGGTGCAAACAATGACAAAGTACACTATTAAATAAGAATCACGACGTGACAAATATATATATATATATATTACAGCATTAATGAGAACAAGATTACCAGATAGGCAAGAGTTAATGGTGATCGCTTATATCCTTTTTGTGGCATTATTATACCATATAGAATACTGCACAGATATTGCACTAATTGGTATAGTGCCTGTTGTCTGATGTATTTATATGTATCGTGTTTCGTGATCACTATTTATCTGTAAATACACTTCTTTTTTGCATAGGTTAAAATTCTGTTGGTGTTCTTTCATCCATACTCCTTTCTGAGGGAAGTTTTAATCTACTGTTATTGATGCCTTGCTCAAGGCATGAAATCATTCTTCAAAAGTTTTTTGCGGGAAAATGTATCTTAGTTGTTGTGAGAATCAGAATTTGTCACACACAGATTTTTCTTTTGGAAAGATCCTTAATTTTCTACAATCTGGTTCGGACAAAGGGTTATCTAAGGTCAAAGGGCCAGGTTTTGGCACTAATAACTTTTTTCCAAATACCTTTGGCTTGTAATGATTCTATTAAGACATTTTTGCAGGGTGGATGTTAATATACATTTTTAAGAAACCAGTGGAACCATGGAATTTGAATCTGGTACTGTCAGCTTTACAACCATCAGGTGCCTTTTGAACCACTAGATTCTAGATCACTGATTCATTTTACAAAAATGTGTGTATGGTAACCATTACCTCTGTAAGAAGGGTATCTGAACTGGCAGCCTTATCAATTAAATTTCCATTTTTAATTTTCCATAAGCATAAAGTGGTGTTTCGAATATCTCCTGGTTTCCTTCCAAAGGTGGTTTCGTCTTTTTTTTATAAATAAGGAAATAGTTCTTCCTTCATTTTGCCCTAACCTTACTCTTGCTGAAGAAAAGCTACTTCATCTTTTAGATGTTGCACAGGCACTAAAATTCTGCATATGCAGAAGTAGTTCATTCATAAAGTGCGATTCATTATTTATTATACCAGATGGTTCTAATGATGCGGTAAGCGCTTTTTTTTCAGCAGTCTGGGCTTTAACATAAAATGTCTTGTTTGTTCTTTTTTAGTATTTTCAATATTTTAGGTGCAATATGTGCAATTTAAAAAAAAAAAAAAAAAAACCCTCTTGGCCAAAGGGGGTGGACTGCAAGACAAAGGCGTGGCTCCTCACCCTGGCCTATATACTTCTGGCTGACTTCCTTCAATTCAGTTTCTTTCTTGCTGTTCAAACTGGACTGCAAGGGCGTATCTAAACACCTCTCCTATTTACTTTTTTGTTTTTAAGGATTATGTCTTGGAAGCGGGGGTATTGGAAACCCTGTCTTTTCCTGGGCCCTTATACTCCTCTGATCTAGTTTGACCCACAATGCCTCCTCAGCTATGCTGTATAAGGATCAGTATGGTAAGGGTAAGTGCCAGGGTCTTGGGGCGCTTATGAAGTGTCACCTTTTGTTTTTCAAAAAAGGGAGCTGACACTCCTGTGCTGGCAATTCCGCTATAGGAAGAGCAGCCACAGGTTTCTGTCTGTTTGTGGTGCTACCCTTCGGTCTATTGTCAGCACCAAGGGTGTTTACCAAAGTGTTGGCAGGTCTCATGTTTTTCCAAGAAGTCAGGGGACACATATAATCCCTTACTTAGGCAATCAGTTGATATGGGCCCTATAGGTCATGTCAGGGGGCCCAGGATACACAGATGACATTAGAAGAATTTGTCTGGGTAGTCGGTTATCCAAGGTTGAATGTAATTCCTTCAAGAGTTATTTCTTTTCTGGAAATGTCATTAGACACATCTCAGGCAAAAGTGTTTTTTCCAGAACAGAAGAGACTTTTTACTTCAGGCCAGGGTACAGGAACTTTTTTCTTGCCTTCACCCGACAATGTGAGCCTGATGGTGTCTTGCTTCGAGGCGGTGCCTTTTTCACAGTTTCACACAAGACCCCTGCAGATGGAATTGCTCTTGATTTGGAATCAAGACCTGCAGACTCTGGATCACTCTTTTTGCATGACACATTCAACAGGGCAGTCTCTAGCCTGGTGGTCCTCAGCATCTTCAGATTGGCAAATCCTTCCTTTACCAGTACATTGATCATCACCACGGATGCCAAGCTAACTGGTTGAGGGGGGTATCATGGAGTCACAAATAATCAAGGGACAGTGGATTCCGAAGGAAAGAAGACTCCCCATAAATATCCTGGAACTGAGAGCGTTTCTATTGTGTCTCAGACATTGTACATCCCATCTGAGGGGTCATCCCGTCCGGATTCAAACAGACAATCGAGCGGAGGTGGCATACATCAACCACCAGGGGGGGCACCACAAGCAGGAAAGCTCTCAAGGAATGAGCAGATTTTACTTTGGGATGAGAAACGGGTTCCATGCTTTTCGGCAGTACAAATACCAGGAGTAGACAATTTGCAGGCCTATCATCTCAGCAGAGCAGTCCTGCATCAGGGGTAATGTCTCTCAGTCAGAGGGTCTTTCAATCCCTATGCATGCACTGGGGGATTCCAGACATAGATCTCTTTGCATCATGGCACAATCAAAAGGTTCTGAAGCTTGTGTCCCAGTCCATGGATCCACTAAGCAATAGCAACAGATGCCCTGACTCTTCAGTGGTCAGCATTCAAGCTTTTTTATGCATTCCCTCCGTTTCCACTCCTGGATCAAGTACTAAAAAAGTTAGCTCGCGAGGGAGTCCAAACCATTCTGGTAGCTCCTCGGTGGTTCTAGGTTTCTTCCGAAAGTGGTTTCCCCTTTTCATCTTAATGAAGAGGTGTTTTTTTGCCTCCCTTATGTCCTGCTCCAGTGTCCGATAAGGAAAGGGTCCTTGCTGGATGTAGTGAGAGCACTAAGATATTATCTCACTGCTACACAATCTTTCCGCAGGTCAGAATCCTTATTTGTCATACATGAGGATCTACGGAAAGGTCTTCTACCAGCTAAGTCTACCATCAGCCAATGCATTAGATGAGCAGTGGTAAGAGCCTATGTCTTTAAAGGGAAGGATCCTCCCTTTAGAATTACTGCTCATTCTACACAAGCTATTGAAGCTTCTTGGGCTTTTCAGCATCAAGCTTCAGTAGAACAAGTATGCAAAGCCGCTACTTGGTTTTCAGTTCATACTTTTACCAAATTTTAGAATTGGATGTTAGAGCCTTGGCAGATGCCGCCTTTGGTAGGGAAGTATAACAGACAGTAGTAAACTAAATGTTTTTACAATGACTTATTCCTGATAGAAAGGAATAAAGTTTTTGGGGATCCCATCCAAAGTAAGGGTACTGCTTTTGGAGGTCCCAATCATGACTGAATTTCTCTGATTTCTCTGAAGTAAAATAAAAGAGAAAAGATAATTCTGTGAGTACTCACCTGTAGAATTGATTTCTCTTTTATTATTACTTCAGGACATCAGACCCTCCCTGTCTGCTAGGTTGTTATATCCATGTCTTGGATGCCTAGTCTTAGTGGAGTAGTAAATATGTAAATAGTTTCTGTAAATAATGATCAGCATAGAAAGAAGTAAAAAAATGTAAACAAGGAGGAGTCTTATATTTTGTCTCCGGCAAGAGATATAGGTATGCCTCCCGGGCGGCTGATTCTACTACTTTTCAATTAAACTGGATTGGAGGAAGTCAGTCGGAAGGATATAGGCCCAGGAGGAGAAGCTACATCTTTGTTTTTGCAGTCCACGCCCTGCGGCCAAGATGTTGACCCAATCGTGACTGAATTACTCTGATGCCCTGAAGTAATAATAAAAGAGAAATCAATTCTACAAGTGAGTACTCACAGAATTCTTTTTTTCTTGCACTTTTTGTGTGGCTAAACTAAAAAGCTTGCTCATAAGGGGACATGTTAATTATTTGGTTAAGCAAGGTGTGCTTGAGTTGTGTAACCAGCATCACCTGTGTTCCATTTTTCACCTTTGCGTTTGGCTACATTTGTGACTGTCCGAAACTGTTTTTCATTTTTAAGAAATATGCTGAATAATAATCAGCATAATGGGTGGAGTCTGTAAAGGCCAGAGAGCTTAATTCAGACACCCTGGCTGTGCTCATACACTCATTGTTGCTAGGTGACATTGGATGCCTAGACTAGCTCCCCCAGATGCACGCTGCCATATGTACCCTCACATTCATGCATGCCTGCACTCACAATCTTGCATGCGTGCACTCCCAAATCTGCATGCCCACACTCCCCAATTTGCATGCAGGCACCGAAGATGTGCATGCATGCACTCCCAAACTCGCACATCCCCAGATGTGCATGCCTGCATTGCTATATGTACATGCAGGCACTTCCAAACTTTCATGTGCGCACCCCCAGACATTCAACACCCACACTCCCATACACGCATGTGCACACTCCTCTTCATCCGGGGGGCCTCCAATCCCCCCAGGCTTATCCACCTTGAGTAGAGGGGCCAAAACAATCCCTCTCCCCTGCTTCCAACGTCATTGCCACTAGCCTTTTGTGTGTGGGGCAGATGATGTAATCCCACCACCACCCGAAGATCCTCGGTAGTGCCTAGTTGATTGCTGGACAGGGTTGGAGATCCCTGATCCCTTGCCTCCCCAGCCCCCCTTCAGCAATCATCCCAGCAGCGGTGATCGGATCGCCGTGGGGCAGGATCACCACAGGTCACAGGATTGGAGGTGAGTGTAAAAAAAATTTATATATTTCTCTGGGATCTGTCTTTTTTTATTTTTTTTATTTACTGTTATCTTTGTGAACAGGTAAGGGATCCATGAAGACCCCTATGCATCCTGCGGCTAGCGGATGACTTGCCATTAACCCCCAGCTCCCCATTACCTGCCTTCACAAACCCTAAAGGGGTGCAGAAGAGCCCGGGGACTGCTCCATCAGGGCTGGTCCCTGCACCCTGTTCTACAAGCCCTGCATAGCTGGTTCCTGGGCTAGTTATGCTGGGTAGGGAGGGCCGTATGCCAATTTGGGGGGATTTTTAAGTGTATTGAACCCTTGAAAATTTCAAAAATATTGGGACCCGCTGGAGGAAGGACCCGATCAGTTTTTTTTAATTAGCCCTGTTTCCTGTCACCCAGCAGGTATGAATGGCTTCTGCTCTCCTGCCGCTGCTGGAAGCCTGAGTGATAAGCGTGGGACACAGAGCTCGGGGATGGATGGGAGGTAAGTATTTTTAAAAAAATCAAATACTTTATTCTTATGTGTCCATGAGACCCCTATACCAGTTCACAGAGCTTAGGGGATGGCAAGTCACCTGCGGCTAGCGGGTTACTTGCCATTAACCTCCCACCCCTCCCTATTACATGCCTTCCCAAAGCCTAGGGAGGGGGCAGAAGAGCCTAGGCCCCTAACTGCTACACGGGCTTGTAGCCTGCAGGCCATATCGCCACTGAGGCTGGTCCCTGTGCCCGGTTCTAGAAGCCCTGCATAGCTGGTCCCCGGGCTGGTTATGCTGGGTCAGAGGGTCCCCGCACCATATTCTTGGTGGGCCACACACCCCACTTCACTTTTAAATATTCTTCACTTATTGGGTTAACTCACCGCCAGGTGACGCTGTGCAGAGAGGAAGTCTTGTAACGAGCCCCCTTCCGGCCTATATATACCTGGTACCTCCCTTCAATCACCAGTATTTTTCTCTCTGCTTGACGACAAGACAGAATATTGAAGTCTCCTGCTTACAGGTAGCCGGGGTCTTACCCCGGCACCCCCCTTTTGGTCTATTTCTGCCCGGTTTGAGTGTTTATACCTTGATGGTGGAATGGAAGGCTCCCAGCCTAGGCTGCTCACTGGGCAAATGGTAGATGGCACTATAGGTGCCTAGGAGCTTATCTCCTCCGCTCGACCTCATGCGTGGGGCAATGCGGCTATCCGGCATGGTGATCCGGAAATGGGATGCCCCTGTCCCGAGGGTCCCCGTAGCCCCTTACTCTCCCGTTACGATCCCTTCTCCCTTCACTATGGGGGGGGGGGGTTAGAGGGTTGTGTATTATGTATGTGTTTTTTCACAAGTATAACTTTATTACAACATGTGTGTTTTTACGTTATGCATTGAGCTTACTGCAGCATGTGTGCACTCTTTTCCCTTCCGGCCAGGTCTGTTTTTATAGTCCTGGCCGGTTTGTGTGTTTAGGTCAGCTTGGGGCGGTCGGGCGGACCGCGCTGGGCAGGTTGGCTTGCCGCCTGAGTAGCCCCCTTCCCCGCTGGTCTCCTTGTGGCCACTTTATGAGGTCTGTTATTGCATGGCTGCGCTATGCTGTTTTCTCCTACTCCCCCTTCTTTCTTCTCCCCCCTCCGCTGCCTCCTGCCTTGTGTGCGCGTGTAGTGGCTCATCTGGTGTTAATCCCCAGATGATTTGGCCGCACTGATCGAGCTTAGGGGGGCGGGTCCCGGTGACGCGGCGACGGGGGCGTGGCGCCGGCGGTAGCGTCATGCGGCAGCCCCAGCTTCACTTCCTTCCTTTCAAGTTCAAAAGGGAAGTCACGTGGGGGGGGGGGCGCACTTGGTTTCATTTTCCTGTGCTGCTGCTGCTGGCTGCTGCCTCGTCCCTCCGGTTGCTGCTCTCGGTCCTTCCAGGTAAGCGGCCCCACCCCGGTGGGGCCGTTGAGTGGGAATTAAATATCTATCATGTGTAGATATGGGGGTGAGTGGTTTTTTGTTAAGGAGGCATCATGTATTTATTAAGCGGCAGGGCTTTTTGCTCATTTAAAAGGCACTTTGGTGCCATGCATACATGGGTTTTTGGCTTGTTACACGCATGTGGGGATCTGATTGTGGTTTTTTCTTTTCCTTACAGATCCCGGGATCCCTGTTTATGGTGGCCCTCCGGCTCTATGTTGCTTGGCTAGTCTTTATTAAAAAAAAAAATATATATATATAAAATAATAATAAATTGGGATATTTTTATATTTAAGAATATACATATATAATCTATATATATATATATATATATATATATATATATATATATATATATATATAGATTATTAAGGGGGACCTTCCTTTTTAAAAAAAAAAAAATATATATATATATATATATATATATATATATATATAAATCCTCCCTTCCGGGACATTTACAAATAAGGGGGCATCCCGGGTTGGCTTATGCCTTAAAGCCCAAAAAAATTGTGAATACCATAAATCACCATATGGAGGCTTCCGTTATTGCCGGAAACGGTTCTTCTGAGTCATTCGGGGGGTGCATAAGTTGTGGGGCTCTACTCCCAGCTGATGATGTCTTTATTTGCATCCCTTGTGCAAAGCAGAGCATTGCGCGCCAGTCTGTTGCTTCGGCTGCTGGCCCATCGCAACCTTCATCATCTCCTACCTCTCCCTCCCTGTTCCGGACCCCGCATGACACTGTCAAAAGTGGGGATTCGCAGTCCGAGGTGGCGGCACGGTCGGCCAGCCCCCGGAAAGTAGTGCCCGTTAAAGCAGGGTTAAAGGCCGCTGCAAAACGGAGGCACCTGACTCCGGTACCTTCGGCTCCACAGGACGAGTTATGTGAGCCTGTGGAATGGTCCGATGGATCCCCGGACGAGGAAGAATTCCTATTGGAGTCAGATGAGCCTGCAGATCAGCTTGAGGCTGATGCGATTGGCGATTGGTCGGAGGGGGTTGTTTTTGACACCCCCTCCATTCTGGCTCAAATGTTTAAAATTTTGAATTTAGATCCGCCTGAGGCTGTCACCCTGCCAAAGGGTCAGTTGTTTAAGGAGCCTCAGCCGCGTTGGGTTTTTCCCAGACAGCACCACTTTGAGAGGGTGGTCCTTAAGGAATGGGAACATCCCACGCGGTTATCTGGAATCCCTTCCAGTAGGGAAAAGCGTTATCCTTTTCCGCCGGAGTTGGTGAAGCTTTGGTCTGTCCCTCCTGACGTCGATACCCCTGTGCTAGGGCTCTCCAGCACGGCTATGGTACAGTCTGCTGAGACCACTGTCCCTAAAGATGGGGAAGATTGTCGGATTGACCAATACGCGCGCCATGGTTTTATTTATTCTGGGTCAGCGTTGCGCCCGGTGTGTGCTTCAGCCCTTCTTCTATTGGCGATTAGGTCTTTAATTCAGGGGCTATATGAGGATCTCAATCCCGCTTGTAAAGAGTTTACTGCGCTTAAGCAGTGTGAATCTTTTGTGTCCTATGTCCTATCCGCTCAGGACGATGCGCTGGCTATGAGTAGCAAGGCAGCGGCTATGCTGGTGGCTATTCGCCGGTCAGTATGGCTGCGTCAGTGGTCTGCAGACGCGGTTTCTAAAAAGGTGCTCACAGCTCTCCCCTTTTTGGGGTTGCGTCTGTTTGGGGAGAAAATTGATTCAGTCGCAAAGGGTGGTAAGATGCCACAACGCAAGAGGCCTCGTGGTCCCTTTAGGGGGGCAGGTTCCGGTAGGCCTTCCTTTCGAGGATTCAGAGCGGGTAGGGGGGCTTCCTTTCCCGCTACCAGAGGTGCAGGTTGGACTCGGGGGAGGGGCCGTGGCCGGCCCACTCAGTCCTGGGGCACCTAGCCCAAGCCTGCTGATAAGCCCTCTCAGCAATGAGGGCTGCCCTCAACCGTGCGGGTGGGGGGACTATTGCAACACTTCTCCCAGGTTTGGAACCAAGAGGTTCCAGGCAGATAGATCCAGGAGGTAGTGTCGGCCGGTTACGACCTGGAATTCGAGTCTCACCCTCCTTCACGGTTCTTTCGGTCTCGGGTGCCCATCGATCCTTTGACCACGCAGGGGCTCCTGGCGTCGGTAAGGAATCTGTTAGAGATGGCGGTCATCCGGCCAGTGCCGCACTTAGAGATGGGCCTCGGTTTCTACTCCAATCTTTTTGCAGTCCCCAAGAAAGATGGGTCGGTTCGTCCCGGCCTGGACTCTCATCAACACAGAGTGTTTCTTCCTTTTGCCCAAATTCACAGGAGCTTTTTCTGTTAGCGTCTTGGGACCAGCAACCTCGGTCGCTGGATCAGTCCTTCCAGTTGTCCTCCCGGGTCCGGCAGTCCCTCCTGTGGTGGTTGGTCTCGACCAATCTTGTGTAGGGCAGGGCTTTCCTGACCCCCCTTTGGGAAATTGTCACCACGGACGCCAGTCTGTCGGGATGGGGCGGATTCTGGAAGGAGCTGCAGTTTCAGGGGCAGTGGGGACCTCAGGAGGCCCACTTACCCACCAATATTCTGGAACTGAGAAACATCTGTTGGGTGCTTGCTCTCCTGACTCAGCACGTTCTGGGCCTTCCAGTCCAGCTGCGTTCAGACAGTCAAACAGCGGTTGCTTACATCAGTCATCAGGGAGGGACTCGCAGTCTGAGTGCTCTCAGAGAAGTGTCCCTGATCCTGACCTGGGCGGAGTCCCATGTTCCTTGTCTCTCGGCGGTATACATTCCAGGGGTGAAGAACCAGGTAGCGGACCGGTTGAGCAGCGGCTTTCCCCGTCTGGGAGAATAGGCTCTCCATCCTCGGGTGTTTCGCTCACTGTGTCTCCAATGGGGGACCCCGGAGGTGGACCCGTTTGCCTCTCGTCACAATCACAGGCAAACGGGTCCACCTCCGGGGTCCCCCATTGGAGACACAGTGAGCGAAACATCCTCGGGTGTTTCGCTCACTGTGTCTCCAATGGGGGACCCCGGAGGTGGACCCGTTTGCCTCTCGTCACAATCACAGGCTCCCGAACTTCGTGTCGCTCTCCCAGGATCCTCTGGCTCTGGCAGTGGACGCCATGTCCCTGAGCTGGGGAGTTCTGGGATTTCTATACCTGTTTCCTCCCATACCCATGCTGGGCAGGGTGCTTCGGAAGTTGGCTCTGGAAAAGGGGTCCGCCGTTCTTGTGGTCCCAAGGTGGCCAAGGCGATGGGGTTCGCAGACATCGTTCGGCTGGCAGTGGACCAGTTCGTTCTGCCTCTTCGGCCCGATCTGCTCACTCAGGGTCGATTGTGTTACCCCAATTTACCAGCGCTGGGTTTGATGGCCTGGCTGCTGAAACCTCCATCCTGAAGGAGGAGGGTCTTTCTGATTCAGTCGTTCCACTACTATAGGACTTGGAAAGCCTATATCGCTTGGTGTGAGATAAGATCTTTTCCTTGTAGGGTCTTTTCGGTCTCCAGGATTCTGGAGTTTTTACAATCAGGGCTGGACTCTGGTCTTCAGCTAAGTACGTTGAAAGGGCAAGTCTCTGCCTTATCTATCTTTTTTCAGAAGCGTGTTGCGCTTAAGCCTTTAGTTTAAACTTTTTTTCCAGAGGGTTACGCATGTGCGGCCTCCCAGGAAACCATTACTCCTGGTTTGGGATTTGAATTTGGTTCTTTCTGCTCTTCAGGCTCCTCCTTTTGAGCCTTTGCAAGATATTGCTTTGTCTACCCTGACTCAGAAGATTGTCTTCTTGGTAGCGATCACTTTGGTCCGGCGTGTCTCGGAGTTGGCGGCCTTGTCTATCCAGGCGCCTTACTTTGAGAGGCATCAGGATAAAGTGGTCTTTCGGTTCAAGCCAGACTTTCTTCCTAAGGTTGTTTCTGCTTTTCATTTGAACCAAGATATTGTTCTTCCCTCCTTGTGTCCTAATCCTAAGAGTGACAAAGAGAGGGTTTTGCATTGTTTGGATGTAGTACGCTGTGTTAAGTACTACTTGATTATCACGTCTCCTTTTCGTAGGACGGATTCCTTTTTTGTTGTGCCCCATGGGCCTAAGAAGGGTTTGGCACCAGCCAAATCAGCCATTAGCAAGTGGATACGTCAGGCCGTTGCTGCGGCCTATTCTGAAAGTTCCCCCTTTTCGTATCACTGCTCATTCTACTCGCGCCATTGGGACGTCTTGGGCTTTTCAGCACCAAGCTTCTGTTGAACAAGTTTGTAAGGCCGCCACTTGGTCTTCTGTTCATACTTTTTCTAAGTTTTACAAAGTTGAGCCTCAGCGGATGCTGTTTTTGGCCGCAAAGTTCTGCAGACTGCAGTCATTTAAGTTATGCTTCACCTGGCCTTGAGATGCCCATCCCTTGTGGACACTGCTTTTGGATGTCCCAATAAGTGAAGAATATTTAAAAGTGAAGCGGGGTGTGTGGCACACCAAGAATAATACCATTTTGTGAGTACTCACCTGAAAAATGGATATTGTTGGTGTGCCACACACCCCGCTTCACTCCCACCCTTTTCGGTATTTCCGAAGCCTTTATATGGTGAAGCTTTTTATTTTATATCAAATTGATTTTGAGGTTACCGGTGGAATACTGGTACCTTGTCTTTCTGCTTTTTTAATATACTGGTGATTGAAGGGAGGTACCAGGTATATATAGACCGGAAGGGGGCTCGTTACAAGACTTCCTCTCTGCACAGCGTCACCTGGCGGTGAGTTAACCCAATAAGTGAAGAATATTTAAAAGTGAAGCGGGGTGGGGGGGCGCTAGTGAGCAGCCGAGGAAGATGGCAGCAGCCTAGACCGGCTCCTCGCTGCACGGGGCTTTTACCTGCCTAGAAGCATTTTCAAACGGCGGTTCCGGGCTGGTTGGGTCCCCGAGGACTCAGGGAAGACCCGCTGGCCATCAAGAAGGGAGAAAGAAGCTGATCCTGCGGGAGCGCAGCCCGCCCTCACAGCACTTCCCGGATCCAAGATGTGCGCACCTCAGACACTTGCAGCCTGAGGGAGGAAAGCTTACAGCCTGCTCGCCCCACGTGCGGCCCTGGTGTGGGGTCGGGGGCTGAGGGGAGAGAGCCATCAGCAAGCCGGGCCACTCGCCGCGGGGAGAGGAAGACGGAGGTCGCCCTTTACACAGTAAGCAGGGGCCCTGGGGAGAGACTTCCTTAATCAGGGAGGCCATTGTTAAAACGGATGGGGCGCAGGGAAAGGGGGAAGCCACCTACCACCCCTAGGCGCTCAGCACAATCAGCTAACTCTAAGATGGCAGCCTCATCTGGGCAGCAGCGCGAGCTGCACTCCCATCTCTCATCCTCACCCATACCATCCCCAGACCTACTGGACTCACAGCCAGATTCACAGCCAGAGCCCCAGCAAGTGACCCCGGACCCCTCCCCGGCCCAACAGCCTGACCCAGGCATCAGAGATGCAGAGCTCCTAGCAAAATTCCAAGCTGTGTTACACCAAGAGCTGGAAACAGCCACTAACAAGATCTCAGCCACATTTAAAGCTGAATTAAGAGATCTAAGAGCCCGCATCTCTAAACTGGAGCAGCAAGCGAGTTGCACCACCACTGTGCTTGAGGAGCATGAATCTGAAATCCAAAATTTTAAATCAGACCTCTCTCTGGCCCACCAAAAAATAGAGGACCTTGAAAACCGCTCTCGGCGCTGCAATCTGAGATTCAGAGGGTTACCAGAATCCATCATTGATCTAAAGTCCACCGTGACAGCTTTATTGCAAGAGCTGACGCCGTCCATCCCTATTGAAAGGCTGGAGATGGATAGGATCCATAGAGCCCTGGGTCCACCCCGGGCAGATGGCCAGCCCAGAGACATTGTAGTCAAGTTCACATACTACAACACCAAAGAGGAAATCGCTCGAGCAGCTAGATTGCACCCTAATTTGACCTTTCAAACCCACAAGTATCAGGTCTACTCTGACCTGGCCCCAGCTACCCTGCAGCGGCGTCGCCAGCTGAAACCATGTCTCTCAATCCTTCAGTCACATC
Organism: Gastrophryne carolinensis; assembly: GCA_027917425.1. Lineage (NCBI taxonomy): Eukaryota > Metazoa > Chordata > Amphibia > Anura > Microhylidae > Gastrophryne > Gastrophryne carolinensis. The sequence goes on from CM051242.1 coordinate 110,172,413, forward strand.
GAATCGCTTATAGGTGGGGCTACCCATTTAAATTGCTCTTTACTTATGGGGGCCGCACCCACATAGTAACATGCCCGGAGGAAGCTATGGAGACGCTAGATCACCTTAATCTGTCATTACCCACTGACCGCCCGCCTCCAATGGATCAGCCCAGGGAGCAGCGTCCCAGACCTAGCCGAAGGGACAAGAGAGCTGACGACCAACGACCCTACCCCACGTCTACGCCTTCCCGAGCGTCTAGAACCCGTCAGCTGGAGCCGGGGTGAGAGCCACCCTTCCGCCATGCTCTTTTCCTTTTTTCTCTCCCTGATACAGGTGTGAATTGGCGTCGATCGGACACTCTGGGACACTTTTGGGTTGATTCAAAGAAACATGTAACAGCTTGGATTTGGGTCACGATCATCCTATTTTTCACGTCCGCTCGTGCGTTCGTATGAACTTGCGAGTGATTCTATAAGCAAATACGTTTCTATCCTAAAATATACGTCCGTTCGTATGGCAGTTCGGGAATCAGACCTATGTCAGTTTCCATCCTGATTTTTCCGTTTCATTTCTCAGGTTGCAACATTGGTTTTGCCCTTTTTCCTTTTTTGTCTGGACGTAAATCCTTCTGATCTTGCGGCTCCGCACTACAAACTTACCTCATTAAAGTGCATTCTAAATATTTGGTCTTTTATTTTTCTTTATTTCATTCATTTTGTAGTAACCAACCATTAATGAATGCATTTTCATAAGTAAATATTACTTTGTTTAATTTTTACTTAACTTGCATTTTTTACTTGTGGATTTAATTTTAATATTTATGCTTCAAATGGTACAACTTTAAATTTTTGGTGTGGTTACCCACACCCTCTCCATACAGATTGCTCTCAAATATTAAAAAACACCCAGCAACTTCTGCATGTTATGAGCCTAGAAACATCCAAGATGGCGGCTCAGGTATTATCGGGCAGCCTGCAAACAGAAAGGGCCTTGTGACTGTGTTGCTCTGGATTCTTTGATTTCTGACCTTTCCGTGCCCCCAGCTCTGCTGTGTCTGTGCAAAATACAGCAGTAACCCACATCCTGCACTTTATCCCGCTCTCCTCTCCTCAGTAAGTGTGATGCATCTGACCAAAGATGTGCTTAAATAATTAAACAAAGCAAAGGTAAACAACTACACCAATAAATGCAATCTAAAAATATTATTCTAGTACATCAATTTAAAAATAAATAACAAAGGACATAAGTTTCTTTAATTAACGCAAAATAAAGGTTTACATGCAAAGGACTAATTAAGGTCCACATTAAAATGCTTTTATAAGGCATACATGAAATGTATTAAATCAGGCATGCATTGCCATACAATTAATGGCCTCGGCCATGCTGATACATGCAGTTCATTGGAGCACAAGACGCGCAGACTCCTCCACATAGCCAAAAAACCTGTTCACGAACAGCAATCCGGCTGCTAAAAGGTGTCGGCTGTGGCTTTCTTTTAAAACGCGTTTAGAGGTTTCTCTGAATCACACCTAAACACATCCAATTATCCTAAGTTTTACGTTTTGATCCTAAGTTTTAGGATTTGATCCTAAGTTTTACGTTTTGATCCTAAAATTTAGGAACGAACTTGCGATGATCGTAAGAGCATATACGCATTCGTACGTAGGCTCGTGCGAGTCGTAAATGGCCAAAAAAACAGGAAAAAATGACTAACACCCACCCAAACTTACGATTCTCGATCCGAAATCAATTAACTTTTGCTCTTTGAATCGAGGGGTATGTTCGTTTGTTTCTCTCTCCCCACAGTTCTGAGAGATGGCACCCATTCTCCCCCCTTCCACGTTACCCAGGGTCATCGTCAGATAAGTTATGTTGCTGCGTTGCTGGTTTATAAATATTTTTCAGTGTCATTTACTTGCAGGTTTACACAGTGCTGTTTTAGATGATCGGGCCTCTTCCCCCCCGCAGCGATGACCCGACTGGGAGACCGGGTCCCTATGGGGCCGTGGTCGACCTGATGTTAGTGGGGCCGCCGTGGGACGGTCGAGGGCTGATCTAAATCGTTGGGGGGTGCCCCCCCCTTTTTGTCTGGGTCTCCTTCTGCGGATGCGACTATTCTGCGCGCGTCTGTGGGGGGTGGTCCGGGGGGGGGCGGCTCCTATTGTCACCCTGGAAGTTCGGGCCGACCGGAGCGACTGTGGGCTGTTGCTAAGGCCACTCGACCCGAAAACCTGGTGCATTACTGATGACAGCTCCACTTGGGACGCAATGTTTGGTTAAGCTTGTTAAATGTTCTAATTTACAAATCTTCCTTACGGCTGTGTCAGCACTATGGTCACTATTGGCCTCGCGGGAACATGCGCCTCGATTTGGGCGCTGGCCCGTAGGGCACAAATGACCTAATGGGGGGCGATGACGGTACAATCTCCCCTCCTTCATGAGACCGTCGGCTATGTTATAATATGTTATTCAGTTATATTTTGCATGTCTTAAAATGTTAAATTTACATTAGCGCAGGCACTACCCCGTGCAGAGGCGACCCCCTTATACCCCAGAGACTTCCGGCTGTGAGGTTCTTTCCCCCCGGAAGGCAAACTACTGACCATTAAGTGGTCAGGATCCACATAACCCCTGTCCCCACCTGGTGAGGTACCCAGCCTAGGCTACCCACGAGGAGGGACTTCGCTACTCTTCTGATTCCCATACGCCTACCCCTTCAGCCCATCACCGCCCTTACCCTTAGCGTACCCTCATACCCCCCCTCCATCCCCCTCCCTTCCTTTCCTTCTCTTCTTTTCTCCCTTCTTCTATTTCTCTCACTAGCTCTCCCTTTCTTGGGATACTACCCCTTTTTTCTCTAACAAGATGAGTCAGCCGCAGAACTCATTGCCTGGAGCCAACCTTAATTTCAAACTCCTAACACATAATGTCCAAGGTTTCAACTCGCAATCGAAGAGAACAAAGGCATTCCATAGTTATAAGCAAATGCAAGCGGATATTTTATGTCTTCAGGAGACCAGATTCTCGTCCGCGAGCTCCCCACGATACCTGCACTCGCATTACCCAACATTTTTCACAGCATGCTTCAAGGAAAAGACCCGATGGGTGTTAATTGCATTTAGGCGGAATCTCCTGTTTAGATGCGAGTCCCAGATTGCAGACCCAACGGGCCGCTACCTCATATTAGTGGGATTTTTGGATGACACACTGGTAACAATTGTGTCTTATTATGCGCCCAACACCCACCAGACTAATTTCTTCTCTCACCTGATGCAAAAGGTCAGTTAGCATGGTAAAGGAGTGATAATCATGGCTGGCGACTCCAATATTACTCTAGATCCAAAACTAGATAGGTCGGGTCCACAGGGCAGAAGTCCCTCATCTACCCCTCAACCCACCCAACACCCCCCGCACCGAATCAACACGCTGCTCAAGGAAGCATCTCTAGTAGATGCTTGGCGCGAGCTGAACCCAAGAACAAGGGACTATACCTTCTATTCCAACCCCCATGACTCAGCAGATTCAGATTCAGCAGAATAGATCATATTCTTGGTGTGCCACACACCCCGCTTCACTTTTAAATATTCTTCACTTAATGGGTTAACTCACCGCCAGGTGACGCAGTGCAGAGAGGAAGTCTTGTAACGAGCCCCCTTCCGGCCTATATATACCTGGTACCTCCCTTCAATCACCAGTATTTTTCTCTCTGCTTGACAACAAGACAGAAGATTGAAGTCACCTGCTTACAGGTAGCCGGGGTCTTACCCCGGCACCCCCCTTTTGGTCTATTTCTGCCCGGTTTGAGTGTTTATACCTTGATAGTGGAATGGAAGCCTCCCAGCCTAGGCTGCTCACTGGGCAAATGGTAGATGGCACTATAGGTGCCTAGGAGCTTATCTCCTCCGCTCGACCTCATGCATGGGGCAATGCGGCTATCCGGCATGGTGATCCGGAAATGGGATGCCCCTGTCCCGAGGGTCCCCTTAGCCCCTTACTCTCCCGTTACGGTCCCTTCTCCCTTCACTATGGGGGGGGGGGCAGAGGGATGTGTATTGTGTGTATGGTTTACTGTATGTTCATGTGTTTTGCTTATTTCAACGTTGTCAGGCTGCACTGCAAGTGAGTGTGCATATGGCCTGACTTTGATTCCTCCTTATATGGCAGTCTCTGTTTTGCGGGCTGCTGCTGCTGGCCTGTAGAGCCAGAGCTTTGGGTCAGCTTTAGGGGTGACCGGGGCAGGCTGTATGGTGTCAGGCTTGCTTTTGGCTGCCTGCGCTTTTCTCACCTTATCCAGCTCCCCTCCCCCCTCCGCTTTTCTCCTTTGTTTTAATCGGCCACTCCCGCCTTCGCTGACATTTTCTGCCTGTCTCCACCACCTCTTTGGTTGGGTGCTGGGCTTTTGTAAGCCTTACTGGGGCAGGTAAGCGGCCTCACCTGGTGTGGGGCCGTCTATATTTTTATGGGTTTGACTGTTTATTAAAAAGTTATATATTTAATGGAAATATACTTTTGTTTAAAAAAAAAAAAAGGGGAAAAATATATAAGGAGGAAAATCAGAGGCCAGTTTTATTGCCTCTTCAAAGCACTTGGTGCTGTGTATGTACAGTATGTTATATTGCATGTTGCCATTGGTTTCTGGGGGTTTTTTACTGTTGGTTTGTTTTTTTCCCCACAGATCCTGGGATCCCTTCAATTAGTAGCCTCCCAGTTCTTTATTGCCTGGCTAGTCTCTTTTTCTCCTAAATTGGGACATATTTATTTATATATACTTGCGTATATATATTTAAAAAAAAAAAAAAAAAATATATATATATATATATATACAATCTATATTTATATATAGATTATTAAGGGGATCTTCTCTTTGAATTAAATCCTCCCCAAAAAAAAAAAAAAAAAAAAAAATTCCGGGACATTTACAATAAGGGGGCATCCCGGGTCGGCTTATGCCTTAAATCCCAAAAGAATTGCGAATACCATAAATCACCATATGGAGGCTTCCGTTATTGCTGGAAACGGTTCTTCTGAGCCATTCGGGGGTTGCATAAGTTGTGGGGCTCTACTCCCAGCTGATGATGTCTTTATTTGCATCCCTTGTGCATCCCTTGTGCAAAGCAGAGCATTGCGCGTCAGTCTGTTGCTTCGGCTGCTGGCCCATCGCAACCTTCATCATCTCCTACCTCTCCCTCCCTGTTCCGGACCCCGCATGACACTGTCAAAAGTGGGGATTCGCAGTCCACGGTGTTGGCCAGCCCCCGGAAAGTAGTGCCCGTTAAAGCAGGGTTAAAGGCCACTGCAAAACGGAGGCACCTGACTCCGGTACCATCGGCTCCACAGGACGAGTTTTATGTGAGCCTGTGGAATGGTCCGATGGATCCCCGGACGAGGAAGAATTCCTGTTGGAGTCAGATGAGCCTGCAGATCAGCTTGAGGCTGATGCGATTGGCGATTGGTCGGAGGGGGTTGTTTTTGACACCCCCTCCATTCTGGCTCAAATGTATAAGATTTTGAATTTAGATATGCCTGAGGCTGTCACCCTGCCAAAGGGTCAGTTGTTTAAGGAGCCTCAGCCGCGTTGGGTTTTTCCCAGACAACACCACTTTGAGAGGGTGGTCCTTAAGGAATGGAAACGTCTCACGTGGTTATCTGGAATCCCTTCCAGTTGGGAAAAGCGTTATCCTTTTCCGCCAGAGTTGGTAAAGCTTTGGTCTGTCCCTCCTGACGTCGATACCCCTGTGCTAGGGCTCTCCAGCACGGCTATGGTACAGTCTGCTGAGACCACTGTCCCTAAAGATGGGGAAGATCGTCGGATTGACCAATACGCGCGCCATGGTTTTATTTATTCCGGGTCAGCGTTGCGCCCGGTGTGTGCTTCAGCCCTTCTTCTATTGGCGATTAGGTCTTTAATTCAGGGGCTATATGAGGATCTCAATCCCGCTTGTAAAGAGTTTACTGCGCTTAAGCAGTGTGAATCTTTTGTGTCCTATGTCCTATCCGCTCAGGACGATGCGCTGGCTATGAGTAGCAAGGCAGCGGCTATGCTGGTGGCTATTCGCCGGTCAGTATGGCTGCGTCAGTGATCTGCGGACGCGGTTTCTAAAAAGGTGCTCACAGCTCTCCCCTTTTTGGGGTTGCGGCTGTTTGGGGAGAAAATTGATTCAGTCGCAAAGGGTGGTAAGATGCCACAACGCAAGAGGCCTCGTGGTCCCTTTAGGGGGGCAGGTTCCCGTAGGCCTTCCTTTCGAGGATTCAGAGCGGGTAGGGGGGCTTCCTTTCCCGCTACCAGAGGTGCAGGTTGGACTCGGGGGAGGGGGGCACCAAGCCCAAGCCTGCTGATAAGCCCTCTCAGCAATGAGGGGCTGCCCTCACCCGTGCGGGTGGGGGGACTATTGCGACACTTCTCCCAGGTTTGGAACCAAGAGGTTCCAGGCATAAGGATCCAGGAGGTAGTGTCGGCCGGTTACGACCTGGAATTCGAGTCCCACCCTCCTTCACGGTTCTTTCGGTCTCGGGTGCCCATCGATCCTTTGGCCACGCAGGGGCTCCTGGCGTCGGTAAGGAATCTGTTAGAGATGGCGGTCATCCGGCCGGTACCGCACTTAGAGATGGGCCTCGGTTTCTACTCCAATCTTTTTGCAGTCCCCAAGAAAGATGGGTCGGTTCGTCCCGGCCTGGACTCTCATCGACACAGAGTGTTTCTTCCTTTTGCCCAAATTCACACGAGAACGCTTCAGCTTTTTCTGTTAGCGTCTTGGGACCAGCAACCTCGGTCGCTGGATCAGTCCTTCCAGTTGTCCTCCCGGGTCCGGCAGTTCCTCCTGTGGTGGTTGGTCTCGACCAATCTTGTGTAGGGCAGGGCTTTCCTGACCCCCCTTTGGGAAATTGTCACCACGGATGCCAGTCTGTCGGGATGGGGCGGATTCTGGAAGGAGCTGCAGTTTCAGGGGCAGTGGGGACCTCAGGAGGCCCACTTACCCACCAATATTCTGGAACTAAGAACCATCCGTCGGGTGCTTGCTCTCCTGACTCAGCACGTTCTGGGCCTTCCGGTCCAGGTGCGTTCAGACAATCAAACAGCGGTTGCTTACATCAGTCATCAGGGAGGGACTCGCAGTCTGACTGCTCTCAGAGAAGTGTCCCTGATCCTGACCTGGGCGGAGTCCCATGTTCCTTGTCTCTCGGCGGTATACATTCCAGGGGTGAAGAACCAAGTAGCGGACCGGTTGAGCAGCGGCTTTCCCCATCTGGGAGAATAGGCTCTCCATCCTCGGGTGTTTCACTCACTGTGTCTCCAATGGGGGACCCCGGAGGTGGACCCGTTTGCCTCTCGTCACAATCACAGGCTCCCGAACTTCGTGTCGCTCTCCCAGGATCCTCTGGCTCTGGCAGTGGACGCCATGTCCCTGAGCTGGGGAGTTCTGGGATTTCTATACCTGTCTCCTCCGATACCCATGCTGGGCAGGGTGCTTCGGAAGTTGGCTCTGGAAAAGGTGTCCGCCGTTCTCGTGGCCCCAAGGTGGCCAGGGCGAGTGGGGTTCGCAGACATCGTTCGGCTGGCAGTGGACCAGTTCGTTCTGCCTCTTCGGCCCGATCTGCTCACTCAGGGTCGATTGTGTTACCCCAATTTACCAGCGCTGGGTTTGATGGCCAGGCTGCTGAAACCTCCATCCTGAAGGAGGAGGGTCTTTCTGATTCAGTCGTTCCACTACTATAGGACTTGGAAAGCCTATATCGCTTGGTGTGAGATAAGATCTTTTCCTTGTAGGGTCTTTTCGGTCTCCAGGATTCTGGAGTTTTTACAATCAGGGCTGGACTCTGGTCTTCAGCTAAGTACGTTGAAAGGGCAAGTCTCTGCCTTATCTATCTTTTTTCAGAAGCGTGTTGCGCTTAAGCCTTTAGTTAAAACTTTTTTCCAGGGGGTTACGCATGTGCGGCCTCCTAGGAAACCATTACTCCCGGTTTGGGATTTGAATTTGGTTCTTTCTGCTCTTCAGGCTCCTCCTTTTGAGCCTTTGCAAGATATTGCTTTGTCTACCCTGACTCAGAAGATTGTCTTCTTGGTAGCGATCACTTCGGTCCGGCGTGTCTCGGAGTTGGCGGCCTTGTCTATCCAGGCGCCTTACTTTGAGAGGAATCAGGATAAAGTGGTCTTTCGGTTCAAGCCAGACTTTCTTCCTAAGGTTGTTTGGATGTAGTACGCTGTGTTAAGTACTACTTGATTATCACGTCTCCTTTTCGTAGGACGGATTCCTTTTTTGTTGTGCCCCATGGGCCTAAGAAGGGTTTGGCACCAGCCAAATCTGCCATTAGCAAGTGGATACGTCAGGCCGTTACTGCGGCCTATTCTGCTAAGGGGAAAGTTCCCCCTTTTCGTATCACTGCTCATTCTACTCACGCCATTGGGGCGTCTTGGGCTTTTCAGCACCAAGCTTCTGTTGAACAAGTTTGTAAGGCCGCCACTTGGTCTTCTGTTCATACTTTTTCTAAGTTTTACAAAGATAATGTGCGAGCCTCAGCGGATGCTGTTTTTGGCCGCAAAGTTCTGCAGACTGCAGTCATTTAAGTTATGCTTCACCTGGCCTTGAGATGCCCATCCCTTGTGGACACTGCTTTTGGATGTCCCAATAAGTGAAGAATATTTAAAAGTGAAGCGGGGTGTGTGGCACACCAAGAATAATACCATTTTGTGAGTACTCACCTGAAAAATGGATATTGTTGGTGTGCCACACACCCCGCTTCACTCCCACCCTTTTCGGTATTTCCGAAGCCTTTCTATGGTGAAGCTTTTTATTTATATCAAATTGATTTTGAGGTTACCGGTGGAATACTGGTACCTTGTCTTTCTGCTTTTTTAATATACTGGTGATTGAAGGGAGGTACCAGGTATATATAGGCCGGAAGGGGGCTCGTTACAAGACTTCCTCTCAGCACTGCGTCACCTGGCGGTGAGTTAACCCATTAAGTGAAGAATATTTAAAAGTGAAGCGGGGTGTGTGGCACACCAACAATATCCATTTTTCAGGTGAGTACTCACAAAATGGTATTATCCTGGTAACACAGGCTCTAATCCCCTTGGTTCAAAAATGCCAAATATTATCAGCTCCTTGGTCGGACCACACACCGGTTCTGATGGGTTTTAGTACTTCACCCCCGACCCCTAGACCATTTAAGTGGAGGATCAACGATTCATTGCTTTCACATAAAGACACCCAAGAGCAGGTCCTTCAATCTATAAAAGCCTATTTTGTAACTAATAAGGGCACAGCCTCGGCAGTGAGCATTTGGGAAGCTCACAAGGCAGTGATGAGGGGCAATCTTATTGCAATGGCCTCGGCCATCAAAAAACGCAGAAACGACAATGTGGCCCGACTCACTGCACAGCTAGAACAACTGCGAAGGGATTGGGTCGCGAGACCGACGAGAGAGCTCAAGAAGAAGGTGGATGCACTCAGCATCCAGCTTAATATGGCATTGGATGAGATGGCAGAGAAGAGACTTAGGTGGGGCAAACAGAGGTACTACGCGAGAGCCAACAAGCCTGACACCCCCCGGGCTAATAAACTGCGATGCTCATGGCCGCGGCAGTCTTTGATCTCGCTTAGGACCCCTGAGGGGAACCTTACAGCTAACCCTCTCAAGATCATACAAATATTCAGAAATCTGCTAGGTAAACTTTATAAACCTCCCCATGTGTTCCCCCAAGAGGAAGCAGCGAGATTTCTAAACTCCGTCTCGCTCCCCAAGCTGCAGGATGCCCATAAGGCGTGTCTTGACGCAGACATTATAGTCTTGGAGGTGCTTGGGGCCATTAAGAGCCTTAAGACATCCAAAGTGCCCGGACCAGACGGATTCTCAGCCCTGTACTTCAAAAAATATGCCACAGAACTGGCTCCACACCTGACGGCCATGTTCAATTCCCTTACAGACCAGGGTTCTCTACATCAGTCATCATTGGAGGCCTACATCAGTATGATTCCGAAACCCGATAAAGACCACTCAGATGCACAAAATTACAGGCCAATTTCTTTACTTAATGTGGATGTGAAAATCTTGGGGAAGGTCCTGGTTACCAGAATTAATGGGTTCCTGGGCACCTTGATTGGGAAGGATCAGGTGGGTTTTGTCCCATGCAGACAGGCACCAGACAATATTCGTAGACTGGTCCACCTGATTGAGCAGGCTCAACAAAGAGATATCCACAGCCTTTTGTTGTCTCTGGACATACAAAAGGCTTTTGACTCCCTCTCATGGGATTACATGCACTGTGCTCTCCAGAAATGGGGCTTCGGCGACAATTTTCTGGCTTGGATTAACTCTATTTATTCCTCCCCCTCAGCTAGAGTGCAATACAATGGTTTCCTTTCTGAGCCAATCTCAATAGGTAGAGGCACCCGGCAGGGATGCCCGCTCTCCCCGGTGCTGTTCGTGCTAGCATTGGAGCCCTTAGCCCTTGCTATTCGGGCAAACCCGAATATAAAAGGCATCGAAATGGCGGGCTATCACCATAAAATGTGTTTGTTCGCCGATGACGTCTTGTTGACCCTTTCGCAGCCCCACACTTCATTACCTAATTTGCTCCAGCTTCTGGAAACCTTTTCAAGGATTTCGGGTCTCAGGGTCAATAAGGAGAAATCGGTGGGGCTCAATTTAAACATTCCCGCCCGGCTTTGAATGCTCTCCAGTCCAACTTCCCATTCCGCTGGGCTTCGGGAGCCTTGTCTTACCTAGGCGTCAAGATTACGCCACATTATCAGTCTCTGTATCAGGCAAATTATCCCCCCCTTTTTGGTAGATTGAAGGCGATGCTAGATACTTGGCGTGGTCATGAAATCTCCTGGATCGGGAGGGTCAATGCCATAAAAATGACCTTGCTTCCGAAGCTCCTGTATCACTTTAGAACTCTCCCGGTGTATATACCACAATTTCAGCTTAAAAGCATGCAAAATAGCGTAATGAAATTTATATGGGGGAGGACTAGACCGAGAGTTGCTAGAGCTACCATGATTAGGCATAGGAAAGAGGGAGGCCTGGGGGTCCCATGTATTAGCAAATATTATCAAGCAGCCCAGATAGGGCAGCTTCAGCAGCTACATGTCCAAACGGAGACGCCTCTGTGGGTGGCGCTAGTGGCCTCATCGTGCGACCCAGCCCCGGTTGACAGTTTGATGTGGCTGCCGGGGTTAGATCCCAGAGTGTTTAGTTGGTGGGAGCATGTAGGGATCAGCAAACTTTACCACCTCCTGCTCAGAGGCGAGATAATCCCCTGGCCCGCACTGCAGGAAAGGGAGAATGCTCCGCCGTCAGAGCAATTTCGGTACATGCAACTCCGTCACTGGATTGCGCCCCTGCTAAAAAATAAGACGGAAACCTCGGACATGACCCCTTTCGAGAAATTGTGCACGCGTCCACCATTTACTCGAGCCTTGTAACATTACCCACCAACTCAAGACATGGGTACATGGCCAGATGGGAAGCTGATCTGGGTCTGGTCAGAGATAGGAGGGACTGGGAGGAGATATGGACTGGAATAAATAGATGCTCGATCAATGTCACGACTTTAGAGGCAGCATATAAGATGCTCACCAGGTGGTACCTGGTGCCTGCGCGCATAGCCAAGGCAGTCCCGGGCTATCCCGCTCACTGTTTTAGAGGTTGTTCTGTGGAAGGTTCTGTCCTACATATATGGTGGGAGTGCCCGAAGGTTAAGAGATTCTGGTCACGAGTTTTTGGTCTCCTGAGTACTCTACAAACCCACATACGCCAGGACCCTTGGGTGTCATTGTTGCAGGTGAAACCGGAGGGTGTCAATAGAGCCCAGCATGCCCTGCTTACCCAACTTATGCTAGCAGCTAAGTTAACGATTGCCAGTTCCTGGAAGAAGCCGGGAATTCCTTTCCAGGCAGTAAAGGACAGGCTTAATGGCATCTTGATTAATGAGAAATTGACTAGCATCCTGAGGGATTCGCACGCTAAATTTATCAAAGTATGGAAGCCTTGGGTGGACTACGCCTACCCGGAAGTGTGTAATGCTCTGCTACAATGAGCAACGATCTGGCTCCTCTCTCTTCTCTCTTTTCTCTTTCCTCTTTCTTTTCTTTATCTCCTTTACCTTCCTCTTCCCTTATTGTCTTAGGCCACCCTACCTCAGTCATCCTCTCCCCCCCCCGTACCCCCCTTATCCCTCATCCTTCTCCCCGCCCGGCTTAGCAATGTTTGGTTTTGGACCTCTGCACGCACTGGGTTTCAGGCAGGGGGGGCAGGATCCAGCGCAGCGACTGCTAATTGAGCTAAGCCTTCGGGCCGACGCGTTGGCAACAAATAAACGGTTAAGTTGTGCAGATGCATATATCATGTTGGACATACTAACTGATCTTCTGTCTTGCTTTACTATGTACCTGTTCAAGACTTGAATATCTATCTGTTGTACAATAACTGTGTGCCATTGTCATTTGACATCTTTGTAACAAGTTAAAAAAAAACTTAGAAAAATTCTAATAAAAAGATTGAAACAAAAAAAAAAAATGTGAAGCGGGGTGTGTGGCACACCAACAATATCCATTTTTCAGGTGAGTACTCACAAAATGGTATTTTTTATAACCCTTTATAAGGGTCGATTCAAAGAAACATGTAACGGCTTTGATTTTGGTGCCGATCATCCTATTTTTCCCGTACGCTCGTGCGTTCGTATGAACTTGCGAGTGATTCTATAAGCAAATACGTTTCTATCCTAAAATGTACGTCCGTTCGTATGGCAGTTCGGGAATCAGACCTATGTCAGTTTCCATCCTGAATTTTCCGTTTCATTTCTCAGGTTGCAACATTGGTTTTGCCTTTTTCCTTTTTTGTCTGGACGTAAATCCTTCTGATCTTGCGGCTGCGCACTACAAACTTACCTCATTAAAGTGCATTCTAAATATTTGGTCTTTTATTTTTCTTTATTTCATTCATTTTGTAGTAACCAACCATTAATGAATGCATTTGCATAAGTAAATCTTACTTTGTTTAATTTTTAGTTAACTTGCATTTTTTACTTGTGGATTTAATTTTAATATTTTGGCTTCAAATGGTACAACTTAAAATTTTGTGTGTGGTTACCCACAACCTCTACATACAGATTGCTCTCAAATATAAAAAAACACCCAGCAACTTCTGCATGTTATGAGCCTAGAAACAGCCAAGATGGCGGGTCAGGTATTATCGGGCAGCCTGCAAACAGAAAGGGCCTTGTGACTGTGTTGCTCTGCATTCTTTGATTTCTGACCTTTCCGTGCCCCCAGCTCTGCTGTGTCTGTGCAAAATACAGCAGTAACCCACATCCTGCACTTTATCCCGCTCTCCTCTCCTCAGTAAGTGTGATGCATCTGACCAAAGATGTGCTTAAATAATTAAACAAAGCAAAGGTAAACAACTACACCAATAAATGCAATCTAAAAATATTATTCTAGTACATCAATTTAAAAATAAATAACAAAGGACATAAGTTTCTTTAATTAACGCAAATATATTGCAAAATAAAGGTTTACATGCAAAGGACTAATTAAGGTCCACATTAAAATGCTTTTATAAGGCATACATGAATCAGGTATGCATTGCTATACAATTTATGGCCTCGGCCATGCTGATACATGCAGTTCATTGGAGCTCAAGACGCGCAGACTCCTCCACATAGCCAAAAAACCTGTTCAAGAACAGCAATCCGACTGCTAAAAGGTGTCGGCAGTGGCTTTCTTTTAAAACGTATTTAGAGGTTGGAAAACTGTTCTCTGAATCACACCTAAACACATCCGATTATCCTAAGTTTTACGTTTTGATCCTAAGTTTTAGGATTTGATCCTAAGTTTTACGTTTTGATCCTAAAATTTAGGAACGAACTTCCGATGATCGTAAGAGCATATACGCATTCGTACGTAGGCTCGTGCGAGTCGGAAATGGCCAAAAAAACAGGAAAAAATGACTAACACCCACCCAAACTTACGATTCTCGATCCGAAATCAATTAACTTTTGCTCTTTGAATCGAGGGGATAGTGTAGATAGTAGTATTTTATTTGTTAATGTTTTAAAAGTGCCCTTTTGAGTTTGGGGGGTCTCCTAGGCATGGGCTATCGATACATATGTGGTACTGTTGTAATCATGAGAAAAGGGGCTTTCACATGCAATTTTAATAAAATCAATGTTTTAATTTAAAAAAAACTTTACTTTACTTTTTCCACTCAAATATTTGAAACATTACAAACAAGACATTCCATGTTAAACACTGCCACAAAAAATATTTTAAAATATATAATTTTTCTCAAAATTCCTGCAAAAATAAGCTAAACATAGCACAAAATGGTGAAAAATGACCTGTCAACCGAAGGTGACAAAATCTCAAGTAGGATGGCAGTTTAAAGTACCTATGCATGTTCAGGGGAACTTGTGCTTTCAAATTTAGCTTTTTTTCTTGATATTTTAGGAAAATGTTTTTTATTCTTTTTTATTTTAATATATTTTTGTTTTAAAATATAGGTACAGCAGAGGAAGAAACTAAACTATCTGAAGGCATGTGTGAGGCGAACACAGAACATAAATAAAATTTATAGTAAAAATGAATAGGAGCATATCAGCAGCATCAGTGTCAATGCTCATTTGCAGTATAGTGATCAGCAAGGCCAACCTTTATCTGTGTAATCAGTCACTTACTCGACCACTTTCTCCTTAAAACCTGATGATGGCATTCAATAAAGTTTGGTGATAACTCCACTTGCAGTGTGTATTATGACTCGTATAACTCTGTGTTGCAGATTGTTTTGACAAAAGAGCAATTAACTTATTAGAATAGAAGAGGAGAAATGGAAACAAGGGGGAGGGTATGAAATGGTAAGGTAATTAGATATGGCTTATGGGAGGAAGCACCCAGCTGCATATACATTATTTTGCCTGTTGCAGGACCCAACGAGAAAGTGGGGCTTTGCGGGAGTGTTTTGTGTGTGTTAATATATGCAGTAAAATATGCAACATTTATTTTTTTAGTATATAGAGGTACACCAGGACAGGCACATTACATATAAGTATTCCTGAGCACAGGTGATACCAAGGAATTAGTGTATTAGAGGAGGGCTTGAAATGCCTATTTCTCTCCCAATTGCCCGGGCGGCGTGGTTGTTCATCACACTTTACTGCCCGCTGAGGGAGGTGGATGCTCCAACTCTCTCTATATACTTTTTATGCCCTTCGGGGGATCATCGATTACTCCAGAGCGGGGATTGTGGCCTTCTGCTTCTCTCCTCTCTCTCAGGAAGCAGCATCTCCGGTGCGCCACCATTAGCCCTGAGCGGACCGTTTATCCAGGACCACCACTGCTCTCCGGCCACATCGGGGGATAGACTCCTTGCTTCGCCATCGCAGGCACCTGTCTCAGGTTCATTCAAGGGGGCACCCCTGCTTGCGGGTGGTGAGTGATTCTTTATTTATTCCTTATGTTTGTATATTGCTTTACCTTTTATGTTTTTTACTCAAGTTTTCCCCTTTTTGTTTTTTCTTTGATGTGGGAAGACTGGATAGCAGGTTGTGGTCCTCCCAGTCCCTCTGATTTTTATTATCAGGGGCTCAGATACTTGGTCTTAGACCCTTAGGTTAATTGACTAAGCTAATCACCATGATGGAGGCATCAGGGGATAGTGAATCTGGTATCCCAGCTGATAGTCTCTGTCCTTTGTGTAGGCGGAATCCTCTGGGTGGCTTCAGCACGGTATGTTCTATTTGTGCCAAAAGTATTGCTTCCAACTATAGTAGGGCTGTTGCCATGGTCGCTGCCTTGGAACCTAAGTCTTCTCTAAAGGTTTAGCCTCCCCAGGCAGCCCCTTAGGAGGGGGGTCAGTGAGGTTCAGTCAGAATTGGTGGAGAGATTAGCCCGCCTAGAGAAGCATTTGTTATAATCAGCCCCTAGGAAAGCCTCGGGAAAGAGGAGAAATTTTGAGCCCTCTATTTCTGAAGACGATTTATATGCTTCCTTTGGGTCCGAGGAGGAGAAGGTGGTTCAGGTGGTCGAGGAACCACTATCTGAGGGCTAATTGCCCTCTAGCAAGGAAGATGGTGCTTCAAATGTTATTTATTCATCACACGAGAATACTTGGATCTTTGATGAGATGGAGGGCCTACTTACTTCTGTTTTTGAGACCAAGGCCAATACGGGTTTTTCCTGGATAGTCTCGCTTTTCCAATATGGTGCTGGGAAAAACCAAATAAACTTCCTCCTGTTCCTAGGATCTTAGATTCTAGATATCCTTTTCCCTCCGATATGGTTAAGTTATGGTCCCTCCCTCCTGAGGTGGACCCCAATCTCAGGCCTGTCCAAAACTACGATTATGCCGGACATTATACGGACATTCAGAACTTGTTTAGAGATGAATAGCTATATCATCACTGCTATGGATGATTTGGTCAGGCTTGGTGCCAGAACCTCTGCCTTACTTATTGCTTTATGTTCTTTATGGCTAAAGCTATGGTCGACTGACACCGCAGCTAAGAAATCCCTTTCAGACGTCCCCTTCTTGAGGGGTTGATTGTTCAGGGAATGCCTTGACGTTATGGCTAAGGATGTGGCCAAGCTTCCTCAAAAGAAGACACACTATTTTTTTTTCTTTTTTTTTCGAGGTGGTAGAGGTTCCTCCTTTTCGGGTTTCCGAAAAGATTCTGGAGCAGAAGAACATAATAGGCCAGGAGTCTCTTAGGGAGGTAAATCAAAGCCTCCAGCTAAGTCCTCTAAGGAAGTGGCCCTCAACCCTGTCCTCAAGGCCCACCAACATGTCATGTTTTTTGGATCTCCAAATAGCCAGCTCTATTGTTCTGCAGCTGCACTAATTACTCCACCTGTGCATCTTTGTGGAGATCTGCAAAACCTGGCCTGTTGGTGGGCCTTGAGGACAGGGTTGCGGACCACTGCTCTAAGGCATGAAGGGGTGCCCCCACCATTAGAGGTGGGGGAATGGCTTCTGCAGTTTGCTCCAGCCTGGAAGCACTATGTTTCACATGTTTGGATACAGGAGGTGGTGTCTTCAGGCTACAAGATTGAGTTTGCAGGCAGACCTCCTGCAAGGCCTTGAGAGCCGTGGTCATGCATCTACTACAGATTGGAGGGATTTGTCATGTCCCCCTCCTAGAAAGGGGCCAATGGTTCTACTCCAATCTGTTCACCATCCCCAAGAAGGATGGATCGGTGCAGCTGATTTTAAACCTAAGGGACCTTGACAGATTTGGCCGGCTAACACATTTTCACATGGAATCGTTAAGGTCGGCAGTGAGGTTGCTTTAGCCTGGGGTATCATGACCATGGTGGATATAAGGGATGCATATCTTCACATCCACATTTTTCCAGGTCATCAGAAATTTCTAAGGTTTGCCCTGGATGGCCAGCATTTTCTGTTGATCAGGCCAGAGTGTTTCTCCCAGAACAAAAAATGTTACTGCTTCGGACCCAGATAGAGGCTCTTCTGGCCTGCCAGCAGCCAACAATTCGTCAAGGGATGCTGCTGGTAGGTTTGATGGTGTCCTGCTTCGAAGTAGTGCCTTTTTCTCAGTTTCACATGAGGCCTCTAAAAATTGAGCTTTTGTCGGTCTGGGATCGGGCCTTGGAGTCACTGGATCAGACTGTTGTTCTAACGCCCTTAGCCTTTTGGAATTAAGAGCGGTTTTGTTAGTGAAAGGACATGCTGTTCGAGCCCAGTCAGACAATCGGATAGCAGTGGCTTACATAAACCATCAGGGGGGTACAAGCAGCAAGAGAGCTCTGAGATTTTGCATACGCAGAGCTCTGAGAAGTGGGCTGGATAATGCTATGGGCGGAGGAGAATATCCCTTGCATCTCTGCAGTTTACATCCCAGGGCTAAAAACCTTGGAGGCCAACCCTCTCAGCAGGACAACTCTGCTTCAGGGGGAGTGGTCTCTGGGGTTGTCCGGATGTGGATCTCTTTGCGTCCAGACACTCTGGTCGCAGCGACAGACGCACTGACTACTCCGTGGTCAGGGTTCAATCTCCGTTATGCATTCCCTCTGTTCCCGGTCCTGGGTCGAGTCCTAAAGAAGGTAGCTCATGAGGGAGTACCAATCATTCTGGTGGCTCCTCGTTGGCCAAGGAGAAGCTGGTTCTTGGACATAGTAAGGATGTCAGCAGGAGGTCATTGGCGGCTGCCCGACGATCCAGATCTTCTGCCACAGGGTCCTCTTCAGCACCCGAATTTATGAATGCTGACGGCCTGGCTATTGAATCCGCAATCTTGACAGAAAGGTTTATTGGCCAGGGTAATACATGTGTCCAGAACCCTAGAATTTCTGCAGAATGGCCTAGAGGCTGGCCTCCAGCTAAGCACACTGAAGGGTCATATTTTGGCTTTATCCATCTTCTTTCAGAAGCCCATCAACGAAAATAGGCACCCATGAACGCCCACCGCGCAAGCCTATTTTGCCGGTATGGGACATACATTTTAGTGTTATCAGCCCTCCAGGGTGCTCCTTTTGAGGCTTTTGACACTCCCTTGGGCATTTTGAAGCTCAATGTTATTTTTCTGGTGGCTATTACCCTCTGTAAGACTGTCTTCCATTTTAAGCTGGATTTTTTACCCAAGGTGGTTTCCCCATTTCACCTTATTGAGGAGGTGGTATTGTCATTTTTATGTCCGGTTCCGACTAATGCGAAGGAGAGGGTCCTTCATTCTTTGGATGTAGTTAGAGCTTTAAGGTATTATATCTTTGCTACAGAGTCCGTCCGGAAGTCAGACTTTTTGTTTGTCATAGCAGAAGGACCTCAAAAGGGGCTTCCGCCGGCTAAATCCACTATAAGCCATTGGATTAGACAGGTGGTAATAAGGGCCTATTCTTTCAAAGGAAGAGAGCCCCCTTTTTGGATTACAGCACATTCCACTAGGGCCTTTGGTGCTTCCTGGGCTTTTCAACATCAGGCTTCATTGGAACAAGTATGTAAGGCCTGCCACTTGGTCTTCGGTTCATATATTTACCAGTTTTTACAAGGTAGATGTAAGAGCCTCAGCAGACGCCTTTTTTGGTAGGAAGGTCCTGCAAACGGTAGTGAATTGAAGGAATGAACCCATTTGTGACTGAAGCTGACGGCCTGGAATGGATGTAGAAGAGAAAACCATTCTACAGGTGAGTGTCACAGAATTGCGTTTTCTCTAATCATCCTTCAGCATGACCCATGGACAGAGAGGCTCCACCCCCTGGGACGAAACTGAACTGAGGATAAAAGCCCCACCCCTTCCTCCCCACCACGGGTCTTTGTGTTCCCTCCCCTCCCTAAGGAACCACTGGACAGTGCATTGCTAGACTTCAGCCGTGTTTGTTATTATAGTTTATTATTTTCACACTCCAGAGTTCTGGAGGAGCCCACTGAGCCATTGGACATAATCCAGGTGGAGTTTACCTGAGGTCTTTGGGCGGACAAGGTAATCCCACATAGCCGACATAACGCACTAGTTGTGCAATGTTTCTTTAAATCCTGGCAGATGAACAAGCTCTGGGTGTGTCCGACCAGTGGAACGCCTGGGTACTCACCAGAACACGCTGGGTTAGCGATTTCTTATCTTTAATTGATTTTTTTTTTATTCATTTTTCCCTCCATTTTATTTTTACTTTGGGGGCAGAGCTTCATCGTGACCCGGCGCAGGACACGTGTTGCTCTCCGGAATTTGCAGTCGGCACTTTTTCCCAGCCAATGTACAGGTTGGAGGAAGAGCAGCGGACACAACGGTGGGCCTCACAGTGCAGTAGGAGATGCAGCAACGTCGGCAAGTGGTGGCCAGGCATCCCCCAAGGTGGAAGCAAGGCAGCAGATCACCTCGACCGGCTCCGGACTGGCTGGGAAGGTGGCCGGGAGGCACTGCGGGCTCCCGCCCCGTCCCATCCAAACTGCCTGATGTTACAGCAGTCATTGTCGTCTGGGGCCGAGTAATAGAATGCAGCACACAGAATGTCTGCCCAGAGCCCAGCAGGAAGCAATCCTCCTGGGCACAAAGAGTCAGGTGCCAGCGCTCAGAGTATCCTTCTCCCGGCAAGCAAGACTACATTGGTAATGTAGAGACATTGTTTTTCTGTATATGTTTGGATGATAAAGATGCCAGATAAGG
The DNA here is from genome assembly GCA_027917425.1 of Gastrophryne carolinensis. Taxonomy (NCBI): domain Eukaryota; kingdom Metazoa; phylum Chordata; class Amphibia; order Anura; family Microhylidae; genus Gastrophryne; species Gastrophryne carolinensis. The sequence continues at coordinate 110,192,511 of CM051242.1, forward strand.
GGTTGTATACATAAAGGGTTTTTAAGTGGTTGTCAGGGAGATAGGTAAATTGGAAGCCTTACACAAGAAATCCCTGTCTGCCGTTCACTTGCCGACCCTGACTTTGTTAAGAGGGAAGCTGAAGACAGTATGCTGCGACAAAATCAAAGCGCAGCTGGTACAATGTCGTTGCGCATTCTATGAGTCCGGGGACAAGGGCGGCAGACTACTGGCTAGGGCCCTGCGAACAGAGAAAGCCAAGACCTTCGTCCCTAAAATAACGGACCGCAGAGGATATAGCAGAGACGTTCCGTAAGTTTTATGAGGGCTTATACATTCTGCCAGAGACTCGGGAACATGGGATAGAGCAGAGGTGTGGTGAGTACATTAGACGTTCGGGGATGCCGGGACTCCCGGAACAGGCCATATCAGAGTTGGAGGAGCCAATTTCCATGTTGGAATTGCAGGGAGCTCTAGCAAACACTGCCACTGGAAAGGCACCGGGGCCGGACGGCCTGCACCTCCAGTACTATAGGAGGCTGTTTCCCGTCTTGGACTCTTGTCAATGATGAATGCCATTATAAAGGGGACCCCATTTCCCAGAGACACACTAAGAGCCCACATTGCAGTGATCCCTAAAGAGGGCAAAGACTCTACTCTATGTGCAAACTACCAGCCTATCTCCCTCCTGAATACCGATCTTAAACTCTTCACTAAGGTATTGGCGTCTAGGATTGACCCTCACCTGCATTCAGTGATTGGTCCCGATTAGGTGGGTTTCGTGCCTCTGAGAGAGGCACGGGACAAAACCACCAAAGTGTTGAACGTGATCCACCTGGCCCAGAATCAGAAGATACCCGCCCTTCTGCTCTCTACCGACCTACTCGACAGAGTCAATTGGCTGTTCATGAGAGCAGTCCTAAGGCATATCGGCCTTGGCCCAAATATGCTTAGTTGGATAGAAAGTCTTTACAGCTGCCCTTCGGCGTCGGTGAGAGTAAACGGGCTCTCGTTGGGATCCTTCGGGAATGCGAACGGGACAAGACAGGGTTGTCCGCTATCACCGCTGATATTTATTTTGGCGCTGGAGCCTTTCTTATGCAGGGTGAGGGGGAATCCAGATGTTAGAGGGGTTGAGAATACGTCAGGCCATTATAAAGTGGCGGCTTACGCCAACGATTTAATCTTCTTCCTGTCCTGCCCAGAAGTGTCCCTGCCAAACCTCATGAAAGAACTAAGAGATTATGGAAACCTGTCAGGATACAAAATAAACTCAAAAGTCCGAGGCCCTAAACGTTAGCATCCCAACCAAAAGATTTGAAAAATTGCAGGGCTCTTTCTTGTTTCGATGGGCGGAGGGCAGCGTTAGTTACCTGGGAACAAAGATAAGCAGCGACCTTACCAAAATCTTTGTCCTTAACTTCCCCCCGCTGTTAAAGCAATTTGAGGAGGAAACCATCAAGTGGGCAAAAGGGAAGCCTTCCTGGTTCGGGAAGTGCAACGCAGTCAAGATGACCCTTCTGCCCCGCTTGCTTTATCTTCTTCAGGCGTTGCCAGTAACAATCCCACGCTCTTATCTTCAGAAGGTGTGCGCTATATTTATCAACTTAATTTGGGCTGGGAAGAGGCCGAGGGGGAACCTTTTGATGAGAGCGAAAGAGAGAGAGGGTGTAGGAGTTCCGGACCCGGCGCTGTATCATGTTTCAGTGCATCTAAACAGGGTGGTAGATTGGTGCATCCACGGCCGTCACAAACAGTGGGTCGGGCTGGAGCAGAGCTTCCTAGAGTATCCAATTAAAGGAGTCCCCTGGTTGGCAACAGACCGGAATATACAGGCAAGGCAGCACCCAACCATAGGCCCGACGCTGCAGATCTGTAAGACTGCGATGCAGTGCGAGGGGATCTCACCTTCCCCCTCCCCCATGTATTCAATCCTAGGGAACCCGAATTTCATGCCAGGGTGTAGAGGCCAAACGGCTGCGGCCTGGGCCAGAGCAAACGTGTACAGGGCAGGCCACTTTAGGACAAAGGATGGTTGGGCCCCCCTGGTGGAATTGGCGCAAGGATCTGGGGTCCCTGAGTGGTCCCCCTGGCAATGCATGCAGATAGGGCATTTTCTGGCTTCCCTGCAGAAGCTTAGAGATGGCAGACGGGAACTCACGGCTTTCGAGGATCTGTGTCAAAGTAAGGAAGTAGAGAGGCACACCCTCTCAAGAATTTATAAGTCCCTAATAGACCCCCCAGACGCCATAGACCCCTCCTATCTAGAGAAATGGGAAAGAGATCTCAATGAGACATGGACACCCAAGCAACGCCAGAAAATCATGGCTCTACCACATAAAACGTCAGTCTGCACCAGGTACCAGGAATGGTTACAAGTTACTTACCAGGTGGTACAGGGTCCCTACAGTACTGAACAAATGGTCCCCAGGGACTCCCGCGGAGTGCTGGAGATGTGGCGATAGGAGGGGAGACTTGTTGCACGTGTTCTGGTCCTGCCCCAGACTGAAGGAATTCTGGAGCAGGGTGAAACTGGTGGTGGGAAGAGTCTCAGGTTCAGAGATCCCAGATGATCCCGCCCTATGTCTCCTCCACAGGTCAGAAGTCCCTTTAAAAAGATACCGCAATTCGATAACTTGTCATCTGTTGAACGCGGCCAAAGCCTGCATCCCCCAGATGTGGAGGAACAAGGACCCCCCAGACATACCTACGTGGTTTCGGCGTGTGAACGATATTATGAGGTTCGAGAGCCTTATGGCCTCCCGGGACGACACACACGAGAAGTTTGCTATTACATGGTATGGCTGGATGGTCTTTGGAGGGGAAGAGACTTCTGGGTCTGACTTAGGCACTATACTCAGCCCCCCCCCTCAATACTCCCCTACCCTTCCCCCCCTCCTGGTTGTTCTTCCCTACCTTTTAAATTCCACAGCGCGTTAGGTGTCGCCTGCACGCGCTTGTTGTTCACAGCTTTAGGTTCTCCCGGCAGCCCAGGAAGTGTCATAGCAAATGGTCCTATAGCTGGCATGAGTGTTGACACCAGAAAGTACATACATTAGAAGGTACAAACCAGGTCACTGGTAAGGGAGACTCTTTATTATTAATATGTTTACAAAATGTCAAATGCACTGGTCGTGCCATTTCTATATCACTACATGCTGTGATGTTACGCGCTTTATTTTCCTTGTTGCATCGTCTTTTTTATTCTTAGTATACAGTACGTCCTGCTCCAGATAGATTACTTACACTTGGGTTATCCTCCTCCAGATGGAGCTGCACTGCAGAGACATGCAAAACAGGCTCCTCCCGGCCCCTCAAATACCCGGGGACCTCCCACAAATCCCCAGATTTTTCTGCAGTGCTTACTGCGAAGACATGAAATTATCACTCTGTCGCAGGTGAGCGGGGCTATTAAAGCCTGCGGCCCTCTTGGACTATTCCCACCCGTCCTTGATGTGATGTGCCTTCCAGCCTGAGCTGCACTGGTCGGGTGAAGGTAGGCAGCACCTTGTGTGCTAAAGGAGCGCTGCTCCACCGCAGTCCCCCACCAAAGGGTAGGCGGTATAGGCTGATGGTGAGCGCTTATGGGATGCCCCTCCCACATTATTGTCCCATGCCCCGGTAGCGGTGAGCCCTGTACAAAGGGCCGCCATCCTCCCTCATTCTCCCCGTAGCCCTCGGGAGGAAAAGAAGGGGGGGGTGTGTGTGGATGTCAGTGTATTGTGATTAAATGCATATGGCCCTCTTTGTAATGTCTGCTTGGACTGGTATATGTGGTGTCAACCGCCGCGCTGACTTGTCTTTTTACACTGTAAATGCCACCGCCGTGCGCGCCTTTTCCTTCATTTGGATGTTCCGCGCCGGACGGCGGCGTTACCTCAGACGCTTCTGCGTCCTCATTGGCTGCTTGTCTGTTGGACGTCGTGCTCTTCAGGGGGGCGGGACCTGGCATGGCGTGCCTCGCGTCACAGCTCGCTCTGGCCCGCCCTTCAAGGTATTTGGTACCATATTGTCTGGTCGCGTGCACGTGTGACGTTCTTACTTACCATGGTCCATAAGTGCCCTCGCGGGCGGCTTTATAATTCACTGTAGTGTGTTTCGGTTCTGACACCCTTCTTTTCATTGTGTCTTTCAGACGGGTGAATCCAGTGGCTTCTCCCGGCCCGGTGTAACTGTAGTTGGGCCTAGTATAATTACTCCCACTTCCCTAGCGGGTCATTGGGGCATCCAGCGTTGCTTTATAGCGTCAATCCCTACTTGCATATTGTGCCTGATAATCACCATATGGAGGCATCCCAGGATAATGGGACCGGGGTTCCTTCGGGACAAGCCCGGCGTTGTATGGCGTGTGGACAACCTAATGCTGATACTGACATGGCATGGGTCTGTGTACCCTGTGCCGAGCAAGCGCTGGTTTTGCAATCTGTCATGCCAGCGGCTGCACCTCGTTTCACTTCAACTTCTCCCCCAAGCTTAAATCTCACTCCTGCTGAGTTGCATACAAGTGGGGATTCTCAGCCTGATGTGTCTTCTAGACTACCTACTGCTGAAATGATTATTGCGAGAAGCGGCACCTGACTCCTTATGATACTGTTTTCCCTATGGGATCTCAGGAGTTTATGAATCTGTGTGGCTATACCCCTTCTGATGAAGGAGAGCTCTTTTCTGACTCAGGCTCATCTGATGAGAGACCAAGGGGTCAGGACGATTCTGACTCTGACCCCTGGGCCCCGGATGACACTGACAGATTATTGACGCAGATCTTTGAGGTTCTGTCTATCTCTCTCCCTGGTGAGGCTCCCAGGCAAAGAGGGGAGCGCTCCCATACAGCAACATCACGTTTGGAATTTCTAGAGCAGGCACATTTCCATTCCCTTGTGCTCAAGGACTGGAAGTGCCCCAGTAAACTTCCCGGGGTTCCAAGGGATTGGGATAGGAAGTATCCTTTTCCACCTGAGGTGGTTAAATGTTGGTCATTCCCCCCCGAGTTGGATGTCCTGATAATTGGGCTATCTAACGTCCCTGTCATACATCCCCCTGATTCTACTACCCTGCGGGGATGCTGAGGATCGGCGCATTGACCTGCTGGCCTCCCACGCCTTTGCATGTGCGGGGACGGCGCTGCGCCCGGTCTGTGCCTCTGCCATTACTGCTGTGGCTACTAGAACCCTCATCAGAAATATGCTTGATAGTGCCTCTGATGATCTTCCTTGTGAGGTGTTTAATGCACTCTCCAGTTGTGATGTGTTTATAAAATTTGTTCTAGTAGCATTGGATGACACCATCAGAATGTGTGCAAGAACTTCTGCCCTCGTAGTGGCTATACGTCGCCTGGTCTGGCTGCAACAGTGGGGTGCTGACAATGCTGCGAAGAAGGCCCTTACTGGGCTCCCCTTTAAGGGGTTACGTCTGTTTGGGGCCCGTCTAGACCTGTTTGGTAGGAGAGGTAAGTTACCCCAGCGCAGACGGCTGTCTCGGGCCTTTCGGGGCCAGGGCCCCCCTTCCACCCCCCACCATGGTGTTAAACTGGAACCAGGGGTGTCCTTAGCGGTGGGGTTGCGCAGCTCCCTGTCCCAGGAGCAGAAGACAACACCCTGGCTCCTCTGGGGCGGCTATGCCCAAATCCTCTCCCAAGTCCCCTGAAGCATGATGGGGCGCCCTCACCCGCCTGGGTGAGGGGATGGCTGCGGCACCTTGCTTAAGTCTGGAGGCATCACGCCTCAGACCGGTGGATTTAGGAGGTAGTGTCCTCCGGCTACAAGATGGTGTTTGCTGTGCGCCCTCCCCTAAGATTATCGGGTTCCGGGTATTCCTGGTCCCTGCTTCTGTTCAGGTGCTGGCGCAGGCCCTGCAAGGTCTGCTGGGTTTGGGGATCATTTGCAGATTTCCCTTAACAGACAGAGGCAAGGGACCCTACACCAACCTTTTCACAGTTCCCAAAAAAGATGGGTCAGTCTGGCCCATTCTGGATGTACAGATCTTCAGCAAATTGTCAAGTACAGGCGCTTTCCTCATAGAAACTCTGCGCTCGGCCATCTGCTCCTTGCGACCCGGGGGCTTCATGCCGTTTGTGGATATCAATGATGCTTACTTTCACATCCTTGTGTTTTCAGGACACCAAGATTCCTTAGATCCACGTTGGAATATCAACACTGACAATTTGTGGCCTTGCCATCTGGCCTCTCTTCAGCTCCCAGAGTGCTCACCAAGGTGCTGGCGGGGGTGATGTCTCTGATGAGGCCAAGGGGCGTCCGTGTGCTGCACTACCTGGACGTCCTCATCACTTCCCAGCCTCTACATCTGGCAGAGTTGGATACTCAGCTGGGGGTGTCCATCTGGATGGGTGATCAGCCACCCCAAGTCCTCAATGTCCCCTTCCTTGGTCACTTCATTCCTAGGAACGAATCTGGACACAGTTCAGGCAAGGATATTCCTTCCTCAGCAGAAGGTGGATAATCTGCTTGCACAAGTTCAGTTCTTCCTTAGCTGTCCCCGTCCCTTCACCAGGCAGGGGATGCAGCTGGTGGGCCTGATGGTGGCGTGCTTTCGAAGCGGCCCCTTGCGCTCAGTCTCTGTTGGGGCTTCTGCAACTTCTCCTATTGTCTGTATGGGACAAGGACCCAGCATCCCTGGACAGGGTCTGGGTGTCTTCCCCCCTGGTGAGGAGGTCCCTTTTGTAGTGGATGGACTCAAGGAACCTATTGGGGGGCGGAACCTTCTTGCTCCTTCCTGGGAGACGGTCACCACGGATGCCAGTCTATCAGGTTGGGGTGGTTCTGCTGAAGGTCCCTGCGGTTCCAGGGAAGGTGGGGCCCTTAGGAGGCCTATTCACCTATCTATGTCTTGAAGCTGTGAGCGATCAGGTTAGTTCTGTTTCGTTTGACTACTCATTTCAGGGCCTGCCTGCTCAGAGGCGCATGGTCACTCTGATGGCAGTTGCCTACATCAATCATCAGGGAGGGACCCGGAGCAAGAGGGTCCTCCAGGAAGTGCCTCTGATTCTGATCTGGGTGGAGGCCAATGTTCCTTGCATTTCAGCGGTATACATTCTGGGGGGGGGGGCCCTCTGCAACAGGGTGTTCCAATCTCTGTATCACCTTTGGGGCCAACCTGATGTGGATCTGTTTGCATTCCGTCACTATCACAAGCTCCCGGCCTTTGTCTCCCTGTCCCAGGATCCTCTGGCCGTGCCCATGGATGCCTTAGTAAGGTCATGGCAGGACATTCAGTTTCTGTATGTCTTTCTACATTCCCCCTGCTAGGCAGGTTTCTGCGCAAGTTTGCTCTGGAAGGGGTGCCAGTGGTTCTGGTGACCTCAGGTGGCCAAGAAGAGTGTGGTTCGCAGACGTGGTGCAGATGGCAGTAGATCAGTGCTTTTTACCTGGAGTGCCAGATCTGCTCACTTAGGACCACTTACGCCATCCCGATTACAAACTCTGGACTTCTTCTTCCATCTGTTGATTGGTATGGGGTACCTACATTGACTGGTTGAGTCTTGGTCTCTTCCCTGTTGGGTGTTCTCAGTTCCCCATGACAATCTATGGTCCCTGTTTTTTGGGATTTGGATTTGGTCTTGCCTGCTTTGCAGGGTGCTCCCTTTGAACCTGTGCTGGCTGCTGTCTTGGCCATTCTTACGCTCAAGGTTGTGTTTCAGGTAGCTATCACTTCTGTCAGGCATGTGTCTGAGTTGGCGGTGCTGTCCATTCAGCCCCCCTACTTGAGAGGCACCAGGACAAGGTGGTGTTTCTTTCAAACCTGAATTCTGCCTAAAGGTAGTGTCTGCCTTTCATTCAGTCAGGATATTGTTCTTCCTTCCTTGTGCCCTAACCCTAGCTATGTTAAAGTGGACCATCACCCTCGGGTGATCGGCCCGGGAATCTATAAGATTCCCGGGCCGATCACCTCCCTCCCCGCGGGACATCCGAGATCGGGATGTCCCGCGGGGTGAAACCCCCCCAAAACCCCCAAAGCCCCTCTAGGCGCAAGGGAGGCGGCGGCGGAGGAGCCACGGACAAGCGGCTGTCAAATCGCTTGTCCGTCGGCGCTGGGAGCGGGGAGAGGTGAGTTTTTCAGGGTGTTCGGGGGGGTTTCACACAGCGGGGCACCCCGATCGGGGGTGGCCCACCGAAGTGGACCAAGACCCAGGATAGTCAAAATCCTGGGTGTTGGTCCACTTTAAGGAGAGAGTTTTGCACTCTTTGGTTGTGGTTAGGTTTCTGAAGTACTATCTGGTGGCTTCTGCACCTTTCAGGAACACTGAAGAGCCCGGATAGCTCAGTCGGTAGAGCATCAGATCTTTAATCTGAGGGTTCAGGGTTCAGGTCTCTTTTTGGGCGATGGAGTCCTCCAACTTTTCTTTAGGACCCTTCTGGTCCTAGGAAGGATTGGCTCCTGCCAGGTCTTCTATCAGCAAGTGGATTCGTTAGGCTGTGATTCAGGCCTACTCTGCTAAGGGGAAGAATCCTCCCTTCGCCTTATTGCTCTTTCTACTCGTGCTATTGGTGCCCCTTGGGCCTTCCAGCACCAGGCTTCTGTTGAACAAGTTTGCATGGCCGCTACTTGGTCTTCTGTTCATACCTTTTCTAAGTTTTACAAGGTTGATGTTAGGGCCTCAGCTGATGCTGTTTTTGGCCGGAAGGTTTTGCAGGCGGCAGTGGTTTAAACTGTCTGCTATTACCTTTTTTGTTGGGGATCCCACCCTTCTTTATGGACACTGCTATTGGATGTCCCAAGTGTAAGTAATCTATCTGGAGCAGGACGCACTGTATACTAAGAATAATACAATTCTGTGAAATACTCACCTGTAGAATTGGTATTATAAGTATACAGTACGTCCTGCTCCACCCCACCCTTGGTTTTGCATTATTCTGGATCCCCTGTATGGTGATTGTTATCATTGTTATAGTTACCAGTTTTTGGTTGTTGAATTCTCCCGGCTTCTTTTTCACTGCTTTTCAATGCTGGGGATTTGTGGGAGGTCCCCGGGTATTTGAGGGGCCGGGAGGTGCCTGTTTTGTATGTCTCTGCAGTGCAGCGCCATCTGGCGTAGGATAACCTAAGTGTAAGTAATCTATCTGGAGCAGGACGTACTGTATACTTATAATACCAATTCTACAGGTGAGTATTTCACAGAATTGTATTTTTGTCACTTGTCCAATTTGTTCTTGTTTTTCTCTTTGACAAGAAAAGCTTTCAATAAATAAAGAATTGTTGTGATGAAAAAAAATGTTGTGATTCCTGCAGTGCTGTTTTTTTGAGATACTTGGCAGAGGCCTTTATGTCACCAAAGATGGGATTGGACACAACAGCCCTGTTTAGGAAACAGTTGCAGTGAGGAATGAAATTGCCTCCATAGTCCACAGTCTGAGGTATCCATTGCCGCCGCATCCCCCCTCGGTCATTAGGTGCCGAATTAATTGCATGAATTAAGGTGCATGAATTTCTTTTTCTGCAGTGACCCCAGAAAAAGATGTATAGAAAATCCTTGGGGAAACTTCAAGGGTTTTTCCATTCATGCAGCTGCAACCCCGGCTGCCATGTGTCCCACAGAGGAAGGTGCTCGTTTCCAGCGCCACAGGGACATGGAACCATTGAGCAAGTGTCCAAAGCTGGACACTCCTTTGGGTCAGATGTCCAAAGCGGCGGATTTAAGTTTCGATGACATGAGGGGCAATGCCACGAATTGCCGGAACAAAAATCTTCTGAAAAGTGCCTAGTATGCTATGTCATTTACATTTAGACCCACTTTGGCATCCAACGTATTCTCAGAAGCATGGAGGTTTGACTCATTAACCTTTAGGGGTACCTAGAGACTGATACTCCTAGAGAGAGTATTTTTTTCAAATTTTACCTTCATAATCTAGAGCTGTGCCTTCCTAACTAATGCTTTGGAGGAGACCATCAGAGCCACAGCAAAGGCAACCACCTTAGTGCCAGAAGGGCTCTTTGATTAAAAGCCTGGTCGAGAGATATTGTTTCCAAGGCCAAGCTTTGTGGAATCCCCTTTCACGGTAGCCTCCTTGGTGATGAGCTAGATACAATTTTGTCTAGGTCAATTGTGGGAAAAGTTTCCCATTAAACGTAGATGTTTTTAATACTCACACCAGTAGTAGGCATAAGAAATATGGAATGAGCATGCAGCTCCAGCAGCTGCTCAGAAACAAACCACCGCACCAAAAAATCCCTGAATATCAAATCAATTCATTACATCAAGAAACAATTTATTAATCAAAAAAGAACATCACTATTTACATTAAAAATGGATCCAATCACAAACATACATGATGACAAGGCCTGGGTTAAAAACACCAAACAATACATGTGCTAATCACTAATAATATAAATAATGTGCAAATTTAAGATATATTTCATCCAATCAATAGACAAAGTGCAACGTACTGCATAAAGTGCTAAAGCTGTGTGCAGAATATATAGAAATAATTCATTGAAAAAATCACCTACAGAGTGAATCCCAGGTAAATGATGCCCCGCTGTCCCGAAACAAGGGAGATAAAGTCCACGCGTTCCGTGGTTAGGTGCCAACCACTTCTTCAGGATGTGCAGGCTGCGCCATAGGTGTCTGAATTTAAATCCCCCTCCAGCCAATGAATAGGAGCCGTACGCTCGCCGCAGCATGTTCGGCATCTGCAGCCATCAGACGTCCCCAGCTGCGGCTCACGTGATACATCAGCTGTGTATTACTCAGAATAGTATGGGTGGCGCCCGCGTGACATCACCACCTGCCCGGACCCTCCCCCGCTCAATCTCCTTCTACCAATCCTCCCCCTTAAATTTCTAGTTCTATCTCCCTTCTGCTAACAAACCCAGGTATCTCCTCTTGAGATGCATTGAAAAAGGTTTAGTATAAGAGTGACAGGGTGTGTTCAGGGGGGGGGGGGGAAGTGAGCTCTGCAGCAGCATTCTGTCAAAACCGGAGGGGGGTAATGTCAGTGAAGAAGCAGGTCCCATTTTGTCTGTGAAAGTCATTATTTGTCTGTGGAGCAGCCATGAGATTGGTCTGTTTTGGGCTCGCTCTTTAAAATCTCGAATGGTTGGGGGTATAACTTTCCAGATGAGGAATTTGTCAGTCCCTACCCCCAGGGGGGAGCTCCGGACTACCAAACAAAAGGTTTAATAGACTTGGTCTGTGCGAGAGTTCTAGTTTCCTGCATGGCATCCCAGGTATATTTTCAAGTCTCTGATGGTTGTCACTGGGAGGGGATAATAATTCAATTTAAAAAGGCTATTTAGGTTTTTGAGTATTTGGACACCTAGGTAAGTTATAGTGGAGCTTTGCCTCCAAAATTCAAAGTTGTGTTGGAAAAGCCCGGTAACATTGGGCGAGACAAGATGTTCAGGCATTTGGATTTTGAGTAGTTTACTTTAAAGTTACTAAGGTGGCCGAATCTCTCAAATTTCTAGATGATAGATGGGAGGGAAGTATGAGGTTTAGTGACATGCAGTAGCAGATCCTCTGCATACAGTGCAGACTTACACTCCCATGATCCACAAGGGATCCCCGAAATTGAAGCAATTTGTCTAATCGCGACTGCCAGGTGCTCCATCACAATCAATTACAACACGGGGGAAAGGGGGCACCCCAGGCAAGCAGGAACAGCATGCGTCTGAGCATAATGTATCAAATTAATAGTTTTGATAGTGTTGCCCCATGCTTCTCTACCTGCCACAAATTCCACCTGATCTTTATGGGTGATAGGAAGTAGGGGTTGAAGTATATTTGCTATGAGAAAATCGCAAGTCAATATTCATTAGTGATATCAGTCTATAGTTCTCAACATATGATCTTTCTTTACCTGGCTTAGAGGTATAACAGAGATAATGGCTTCCATGGCTTGGTTGGGAAATAAGCAGTCCGAGGAGATACTAAAGGTTAGAGAGGTTAAAGACCTTAGTTAGAAATTAAACAAGCAGAGCACTTGGGGACTTGTAGAACTGAGGGGTGCATCCATCTGGGCCTGGACTTACTGGCATACTTTTTAGGGCTGCCCGCCATCTCATATTTTGAAAAGTCTTCATCTAGTTCTGACACCCTATCATCGGGGCAAGGTTGGTAGTGCTGTCTCATCTATATAGTTTCTTAGCTTAGAACATAGTTTCTCTCTAGGTAGACCGTCATTGTGGCTAGTGTAGAGTGTAGTGTAGTATTCTCTAAATTGGTCTGAGATATGGACCGGGTTGTCGAAGCTGGCTGAATTTGGCAGAGGAAAGCGTGGATTTCCCTTGAGAGGTATCTATTCACCCTGGGGTGAATAGGTAGATTCAAATCACCTTTCAAGATGATTAGGTCTTCTTCAAACTCTGCCAGTCTATACAAAATCCGCCACCCTATTCTGACCTGGTCCTGATTTGGGAGGTAAATGTTAACTACTGTGTGTTTCCCCAAATAGGGTACCCTTGAGAATAAGGTATCTGCCCTTTGTATCTATCAACGTTATCTCTAAAGGGATGTAATGATGAAGGCTAATGGATACTCCCTTCGATTTACGTTCTGGGTTCATGGCATGTACCCATGTAGGATAAAAACATTTCCTAATTTCTTGAAAATTGTTTGTTTTAAAATGCATTTCCTGCAATAACGGTATGCTCACCCTCTGTTTATGTCAGTCATACAGGATACCTTGCCTAAGATAGCCTTCGACTCCCACCGGGATTAAGTATAGGTTTAAGAGACAGAAGGGGGTAGGGGGAAGCAATGAGTAGAAGATAAAAAGAAAAACTTAAAAGAAATCAAACCTAACTTAAAAGTCTATAATAGACTATGTCTGTACTCCCAAGATAACTAGGATCACAGTGAACACGGGGGGGGGGGGGGCACCACTATTTGCAACTATGTGCTCACTATGAATCTACAGACTACAGAAAAACAAGAGGGACTGTGGACTATCACGCCACATCCACCTCAAAAGGAGCACCCGCCAAACAATAAATGTAATATAAAGCTTTTATTAAACAAAGGACAATTAATAGACCACACAATCATGCTATACAAGACAAAGTAGGGGGGGAGGGGAATCTATTCAATCTAGTTTGTGCCGGCACAAAACTAACCATGAAATACTAAGATCTACACCATCAAAACACCCTAATGCAACAACATAAAGTGACAAGTGCTAAACCCATAGTGCAAAACAGCAATAAATACACAATTATAACCCCATATGAGAACATGCATATAAATGTAACATATACCAGCCTTCTATAGTTTAAGGACACAAAAAGTGCTAAGTGCAAATATAAGTAAACATCTTAAGAAAATTATAACAAGGTGCAAAAGTTACCAGACCATAATAGTGCAGCACATCCGTTTCTAGGTGGGATAACCAGGGGGGAAAAAATGCAGCAAAGACACCTGCGCACGTCGCTACCCGTGCTGCTTCTGCTGGGTGAGGGGACAAAATAACCAAAGCTGCATCCCTTTATACTCACCCCCAGCCAACCACATGCCTAGAACCCGAAAATGCAGGCCTTTGTGTCCCGTTCCCGGAAGTGACCCTCCCGGAACCGGAAGTGGCGGTTGCGTTCCAGCCCCAAAACCGGAAGTAGAGTGAAAGAAACCCGGCGATGACGTGTAAAGGGGGCGGGGGGAGGGAGGAGAGAATAGCATGGAATGCCGTGGGACCCAGGAAGTGGGCAGCCAGCCAGGGAACCGGCCGGGGGAGAGTACCTAAGGGGCGCAACTGAGAATTGTAAAAACACATATACACTTTACATTCCTTATCAAATTAAATTATCAATATTCAAAAAATAACAACAATGTTAATACACAATGGTACACCTAATAAATAGGGATATTAGGCTCGATTCAGAGAGACACAAAAAAACCTTCCGTTTTAGTGCCGATGTCGTATTATTTTCAAATGTTCCCGCTCTCGTATGAATGTGCGAGCGATTCTATGCATGCATTGTAAACCTTCTGTAAAGTTTCCGTCCGTTCGTATGCCAGAGTACGAGTACGAGGATGTCATTTTCCATCGAGTCTTTTCTGATTCATTTTCTCAGGTAACAACGTAGCCTTTCGTTTTTGCCCTTTTCCCATCGTATCCTCACACGAATCCTTTATCCTTTCCCGATAGATTCTGTTTCACTTTTTCAAAAAATAATCGTCCAGACGGAAACCTTACGATCTTGCGCCTGCGCACTACAAACTTAAATCATTAAAGTGCTCGCCTACATATTTGACTCCCTCACTTCGACTACAATGTTTAGCTAAACCACTTAGCGCTATCCTGCAGCTTCCCTTTTGAACCCTTAAAGCTCACCGTAACCACTTAGCACTATCCTGCAGCTTCCCTTTTGAACCCTTAAAGCTCACCCTAACCACTTAGCACTATCCTGCAGCTTCCCTTTTGAACCCTTAAAGCTCACCCTAACCACTTAGCACTATTCTGCAGCTTCCCTTTTGAACCCTTAAAGCTCACCCTTAACCACTTAGCACTATCCTGCAGCTTCCCTTTTGAACCCTTAAAGCTCACCCTAACCACTTAGCACTATCCTGCAGCTTCCCTTTTGAACCCTTAAAACTTACCCAAATCACTTCGCGGTTAGGTTCTCCTTCCATTTTAGGTCCCTAAAACTTACCCAAATCACTTCGCAGTTATGTTTTTCTTCATTTATCGCACCCTAAAACTTACCCAAATCACTTTGCGGTTAGGTTCTTCTTCCATTTTAGGTCCCTAAAACTTACCCAAATCACTTCGCGGTTAGGTTCTTCTTCCATTTTAGGTCCCTAAAACGTACCCAAATCACTTCGCGGTTAGGTTCTTCTTCATTTACCGCACCCTAAAACTTACCCAAATCACTTCGCGGTTAGGTTCTTCTTCCATTTTAGGTCCCTAAAACTTACCCAAATCACTTCGCGGTAAGGTTCTTCTTCCATTACCGCACCCTAAAACTTACCCAAATCACTTCGCGGTTAGGTTCTTCTTCCATTTTAGGTCCCTAAAACTTACCCAAATCACTTCGCGGTTAGGTTCTTCTTCCATTTTAGGTCCCTAAAACTTACCCAAATCACTTCGCGGTTAAGTTCTTCTTCATTTACCGCATCCTAAAACTTACCCAAATCACTTTGCGGTTAGGTTCTTCTTCCATTTTATGCCCCTAAAACTCACCCAAACCACTTTGCGGTCATCTGAATCTTCATCTCTAAATATGTATTGTAGCCTTTGTTTGTTGTTAATGTATTTGTGCAAAAAAATGACACTGAAACTTTTATTATGTTTTTTTTTTAATAGCAGAAGGCCATTTTTGTTTGACTTTTTTTCAAAGAATTTTTAAAACAATGTGACATTTTTTTTTTTTTTTAAAACATTAAAAATTTTAAAAATTTAAAAATCTTTAAAATAGATACATATATACAACACAGTGACAGGACCCAGGACACTAGTCTTCTTCTGTTGTCCCCAACGAGTCAACCAGCTGCTGCATATCGGCCACCAACTCAAGGACCCTTCGATTCATTGCTTCCACTCTTGCACGTGTGGTCCCTGGATAAAATGAGAAAAAATACATCAGTTTGAGACAAATACATGTTTCTCACCTGTGGAAGGAATGTTTGTTAGTTTGCAAATTAAATCATGATGACATATGTCATTCTGCTAAGTAATTAATCTAAGGAAGTGGGCACATGTCATTCTGCTAATGCCATTGACTATGGCTTGATGTATCTGGGTGATCATGTCAATTACCACATACTGCAAAGAATGACATTACAACTTAGTTGGTTGGTGGCCGACGGATGCCTCGTTGGAGACAACCCTACGTCCTGGGCCCTGCCACTGTTGTGAAGTAGAGGCTGTCGAGACATGGCAAATAGGGTCACTTATAATGTCTTAGTCAACAGTAATCAAATGTCAATTTCAATGTGTGTGTCACATCACTCACCTTCTCCCTGTGCCTCCTGGGTGAGATCTGCTGCAACCTCCACATCTTCACCTGCTCCAGAAGCATCTACAAAAACAGATTAAGGGAATCCTCTGTGGAAAGGTCCAGGGGCTGGTCTGAGGAACCAACAGAGGAGGAGTAGGACCGTCGCACTGGAGATCCACCACCTTCACTTCCAGCTGCAGATTCATGCAGCACTGGTCGGCCTGTGCGCCTCCAGGTGCGGCAGATTCAGTAATTTCCAGCACTACAAATGAAATACAATTATAAATCAATGCCTACCTTCTGCATCAGTTACATCTAGCATGCAATCGCTATGTACTTACTAGGGAAATGGAGTCCGAAAAACCGCCGCACCCGGGGCATGTGCAGCCGTTTCAGGTCCGACCAATGCTGCATGATCTGAGTGTGGGTGAAGGTGGTGTCCGTCTGATGGTGGATTCTGGAAACTATCTCCAGGGCGATGGTGCGCTTCTCAAAAGAGTTGGGCAGGTAGTCGTACCTGCGCTCCAGCATCGTCTACAAAACACAAAATAAACATAGGATTTAGTTCAAACTGCATACAAATATCTGTCATCAATCGAGCATTTGACTAAATGACATTAACAGACACATTTCTAGCCTAATCCAATTCTTGTAGCTGGCCTCAGTGCTGGGTCGCACGTGTGGGCCATCACGTCTGTTTTCCACAGAGTTTTACACACTTTGTAAACAAACCGTTTCTTCCGGCACTTCCTTAAGGGCTAGGCATGCATTTAGATGGCAAATAAAAGTCATTAAAAGACACTTACAAGCATGATGATCTCTTCTTGTTGGCGGGTGAAGATTGTGGGCGCCATCTTGCCTCTTGTCTGCAGCAGATAAGTAATGCCCCTGCGGTTTCCGGGTTCCACGCGGCCGGACGAACGGCCGTACGCACGTCCATACGCATAGCGCGAGACCCCGGCAATCTTATTTAAGGGGTCCTGGACACAAAGCTTATTCTCTTTCAGAGTCCATGTGCAATGGAACCGAAAAAACCTGCTGCAAAGGAGGCCACCACCAAACAGCCAGCCAAACGGCAGGAGCCTGCTGAGGGGCCCAAGACTCGGTCCCAGATGATCCAAAAAAAATTGCGCACAACACGCAGTGGCCAGCCAAAGGCACCCAGCCCAACTAGGACAAAAAAAGGAGGCCGCTGGAAAACCCAAGGCACAGGGCAGAAAGGCAACCACCACAGAGGGGAAAGAAGGGACCAAGAGGGTGCGAAGCCCCAGCCCACCAAGGTCACCATCACCCCAACCACGTGGCTACCATGGCAAGAAAAGACAAAGGAGACACCGGGAAAGAAGCCCCACCAGTTCTACCTCCCCATCAACACCACCCACACGGGGCCACAAGGCTCATGCCAAGAGAGCAAGGCACAGGGCCCGAAGTCCCAGGTCACCCTCCCCACCCGCACAGGTGTCCAAATCACCAGACAAGAGGCCAAGAACCGGGCCCGAAGTCCCAGGTCGCTCTCCCCACCCGCACGAGTGTCCAAATCACCAGACAAGAGGCCAAGGCACAGGTCCCGAAGCTTAACCTCTGGGTCACCCCGGGACCGGCCGTCTACCGCCATGGGTATTGGAAGGGCCCTAAGAGGCACCGGGCCCCAAGCACAACTTCCACCCCAACACCCTCTCCTCCTCGGCCACATTTGGCGCAGGCAGAGGTGGAAATGCAGGCAGAATATGCCACAGCTACGCCTGCTAGTTCCGTGGCCACCCAGGCAAGAACCCCAAGTCCATATCCAAGTCCAGTCCAATCCGAAGCCAGCCACCTCTCCTACATTTCTCCCCAACACAGCCAGCCCAGAATGTCCCCCCATTTGCAACCAACCACTGATGAGCCAGAACGTCAAGCAACAGGGCGCACATTGCGCCGAGGCCACTTGAGTGGCAGGTTTGGTGAGGCCCAAACTCTGGCATTGGCTAGTGGCCTCACCTTGTATTATGATGAGCTATATGAGCGCAGATCCAAAGCTACAAGCAAGCAGCGGAAAGCGGAGATTTTTGAGCAGCTCCGCAGACAGGTCAATGCAGCCGGGGAAGAGCTCAAAGATGTGGAGCAGATACAAAGGAAAATATCGGACCTAAAGTATGCAGCACGGAAGAAAATAAACAGCGTCATTACAGGTACATATCTACTTTGTGGATTTTGCTTTGTCTGGTATTGGAAACATTTATCTAAATGTGTGCAACTCTCTTTTTCAGCTTACAAACTGGCGGCGGATTCCCCACAAAACTGCAATTTACCCGAGCTGAGGAGATGGTGCTGGGACATCCCGTGGCCTTAGAGGGACACTCGGCCCGACAGGACACGGACATCCCTCATATTCCTGCCGGTTAGTAATGTTACTGTATATGTGAAATGTGATCTGCGTGTAAAATTAGGCACAAACCCATATATTAACACAAGCCCCTAGGGTGTGCCTTGTAGTGGAGGTAACCATTTAAACAGGGTGGGTTATGTGTGGCGACCCATTATTTGCTTGTTGACTTCCTCTGAGATTATTTTGGAGAGTCTTGCGGAACACAATTGTGATTAGCAAAGGACTGCCTGTTATGTATTTAGCGAAAATTCAATACAACACTGCCATCTTTATCTGTAGCCAATTTGGGTTTGAGCTGTGCTTTGCTCCAAACGACTTGATGTGGGGTGCTTGAACGTTTGACCTAGAAAGAATGTCAAGCAGCCTAATCTAATGGCAAATGCTATTTGCAAGCTGAGTGTGGTCCCATAATGGGCTTTAATGGATGTGTGAAGCCTCAGAACAGCCAGTACATGCATGTTTATTTTGGTTAAGGAGACCAATGTGTATGTACTTAATACATACACAGATAAACTTAATACATCTAACAGATAATGACATTCATAGCCAAGTTTAACTTGGTCCCTTGGGGGAGTTGACATTCATGCATGGGCCTGTGTTTTATTGAACCATGTGTGTTAGTACGCATCACCAATGCCTAGTTGTGTGTTAACATGCCTTCTTTTCACCAATGCAGCCCAGCATCATCCCTCAGCTAGTGGGAAATCCTCTGCCAGTTTGAACATGCCGTCTACTTCCGTGCTGCCTCGGACCCAGGATCCGATATATACGGTAAGTGTCTTTATATGATGTGGCTAATGCATGTGCCTTGCCATGTTTCTTTTTGCGGAATTACATATGTAGTCCCTAAACTGAACCTTTTTTTTTTTTACATGTCCCAACAGACCCACACACTGATGGAGGAAATCCAGGAGCTGGAGGAAGATGGAGCCTTCATGGAACCTTCAGAACACCTCCCCCTGGGACAGAATCAGCAACTGTCCCAACATGTTTCTCTGCTCAGCAGCAGAGTGAAGCTGGCGGCATGCTGCCGGCCCGTGGGCAGCATGCAGAGACTGAGCCGACAGTCCCCAGCGTTAGCTCTGCTGCTGAGGATTTGCCAAGCAGACTTGTGGCTGTTGGTGGACCTAGAGGCACATCATCTGCACACCTCCAAACCCGGGGAATTGGGAGGCCTAGTCGACTACGTCGCCCACTTGCCCAGAGGAGGGGCGCGCAGATGATGGAGTCAGCATGGCACCATGAGAGGCGGCTATTTCGCCAACAAAATCAACGAAACCACGAACATCTTCATGGCCAATTAGAAACCTTAAACAACACATTAAACTCCATGCTGACCGAATTTAGGTCCAACAACAGCCACATGGCCACCTTATCCAATTATTACAGTGGCATGCTTGAGGAAGTTTGAAATAGCAACAGCCACATGGCC
Organism: Gastrophryne carolinensis; assembly: GCA_027917425.1. Lineage (NCBI taxonomy): Eukaryota > Metazoa > Chordata > Amphibia > Anura > Microhylidae > Gastrophryne > Gastrophryne carolinensis. The sequence goes on from CM051242.1 coordinate 110,212,175, forward strand.
ACCTTAACTGCCAATCTCAGTGCCATGATGGCTGAATTTCAAACTTATAATAGAAACATGTTGGAACAGTTGCAGATTCTGAATGCCACACAGGCCCAGGTGAGGGCCCACCTCCAAGGGCCCCAACCTGGGTTGTATCTGCTCCACATCTTTGCTCTACATCCCCACTGTATTGACCTGTCTGGTGAGCCCTACTAATATCCACTTTTGGTATGGCTTTGCTTGTTTGCTTTGGATTTGCGCACATATTGGAGTGCTGAGGTAGCCCACTAGCCAATGCCGAAGGTGAAGCCTCAATGAACCTGCCACTCAAGCTGTTGCGCTGCATGCTTGTGGCGAATTACATTTGTTCTGGGTTCTCCTGTTTGTACGCATGATTGGGGGACATTCTGGCCTGGCAAACTACTACCTTAACCCCTGGCTAAGATTGAACTGGACTTGGATTGGGACTGGGGGTTCTTGTTTGGGTGTCACACTGAGTAACAGGTGTAGATGTGGCATAGGTTTGCCTGCTTTACACCTGTGCCTTTGGCAAATGTGGCCAAGCAGGAGAGGGTGTGTCTGTGGGCCTATTTGTTTGCTGCCCAATGTGTACATGGCAATGCTTGTCACCTTTGTTTTTGTACTTTTCTTTTGTCTGAAAGTTTGGACAGGAGTGCCTTACTGTAAAACTCCTGCCTCTGGCCAATTGCTATGTGGCCTGATTTGGCTAAACTTTCATTTGTGTTTTGGCCATGTATTTTATGCAACTTTGGGAGTGACCATCAACTCCAATGTTTGCTTTTGAAATAAACTACATAAAATTTTAATTAACCTGTTTAAGATGACTTAAAGTAGGCACTAAAAATGTGGTTAAAAAAAAAACCATGAGTCTAAAATCAGTTGTGATGTGGTTTGTAATTAATTCATTACTGATAAAAATTAAAAGTCATAACCAAACATACAAACACCAAGTGAACAAAACACAATTAACAAACAAGAAAGGGCAAAAAACAAACAAAGGAACACCAAATTAAGCAAAATGTGTGGCTATTAAATTGGCGCGCACGGCTTGTGCAGACGCACTATGTGGGCCATGAAAGTCCTCCTCTGGGTCATCGTTGGGTGTAGAGGGTGGCAAATCCACATACCGCGGGACACGTTGCAATATTGCAAAATTATGCAACACAGCACACGCCATTATAATATCTATGACCTTTTTGGGGTCATACTGAAGTGCTCCCCCGGTATGGTCCAAGCATCGGAAGCTGGTCTTCAATAGTCCAAAAGCCCTCTCCACTACAGCCCTGGTCTTCCTGTGCGCCCTATTATATGCCTCCTCGCCTGCATTCTGGGGCCCGAGGACGGGCATCAACAGCCACGGAAAGAGTGGATAGCCTGAATCACCTGCCAAAATTAAATATAAAAAACATAAATTACACAATAATAAATAAATGGAAGCAAAAAAATGCTACAGCAACATGAATAAGAGTCTAGGTCAAACACCATGAGCATACATATTGCACAGCCAAAAACTAAACAGAACCACATCAAATAGATGTGGGATCCATTTAAACATCCAAGATGGCCGGTGCTGGCCAATCAGCAAAACTGCTAACAGCTATTGGTTTAGGTCTGTGCTGCTCAGCAATCTGGGATGTATTCACTTTTCTGGACCCCGTATCTGCTTTGTCTGAGGCAAAAACAGCTCTAACCCGGCCCCTGCACTTTATCCCGCTCTCCTCTACTCAGTAAGTGTAATGCATCTAAGCAAAGATGTCGCAGACCCGATCAGAAAGTCAATAACATAATTACAAGCGAGTGTGTTGAAGACTAATTACTAATTTCCTGTAACTTGCAATTTTTATTTAGGTCAATGCAGAACAAACATTTAGCAAGGCTTGGTTTGGTCAAAAATATAATGTTTCAGGTCATGTTTAAAATGTAAACGAGCTGATCAAATAGGCATATTCTCATAAATGGGAAATAAAGTAAAATCAGAGGCATACATAGATCAAAAAATAACGTTATTGGCGTCAACTTACCAAGGAGCCATCCACCGGAAAATTCCCCAGACTCAAACCGACCGTACAATCCAGATCTTCGAAGGATGTAGGCATCATGGGATGAGCCTGGGAACCCGGCGAGCATGCTAAGGAACCGCATGTCCATGGCCACCACTGCTTGGACATTCATTGAGTGGCCCATTTTGCAATTCCTGGGATAAAAGAAAAAACAACAAGATTAGCAAGGCAAGGCAAAGTATTGAAACCCTAACGTCTAACACCCTAAGCACAACCTGTGGCCAAATTACACAAAAAAACACTAGAACATCATTTGTGGAAAACCAACAAAAGGATATGTATGTTTAAAAAAGTTAACACTAACTTCGAAGTGTCTGTTTCGGGTCCTAAATAAAATGTATGTGTTTTGAACACATGTAAAATGTTCTCAAAAATAAATACGGCCCATATACTCACCTGGACACTTTCCAAGGAGGGACTATTAACAAGAAGGATTAAATTACAAGTAGGGACTAGTAACAAGGAGGATTAAATTACAAGGAGGGACTAATAGCAATAACTCAAAGTTTACAAGGAGGGAATACTTACAAGGAGGGACACATTTCATTTAGGCAATAATTCAAATCTAAATAACATTAAGGTAAAGTACATGTAAAAAATACAGATTTTATTTGCCTGTAGATGTGCTCGTCAGATGCCGGAGGGACTAGGGCAACGTGGGTGCAGTCAACTGCACCCATGACGTTGGGCATGTCGGCGATATTATAAAATGCCAGCTTAATCGCGTTTCTGGCTACCATATCGTCAGGAAAAGAAATATATTTCCGAGTTATGGTAGCCATGCCTTCCAAAAACTTGGATAACGCGCGGCTCAGCGTAGGCTGGGAGATCCCCACGGAGAGGGCACCCAGCCTCTGGAACGAGCCGTTCGCCAAAAATTGCAGGCAGCCAAGCATCTTGGTCATACCTGAAATTGCTTGCCCCTTCCTTGTGGTGCGGGCTAACCATGGCCGCAGCTCACTATACAACTTATGGAGGGAAGCGCGATTAAGTCTGGTGAGCTCGAACAGCTCAACGTCATGCATGCCATTGATGTCCATGCGTCGCCGGTGCAATCTGGTCTCAGCCCTCCGGACAATTTCAATGCCCATGAGCTGCAGATCCTCATGCTCCTCTAATGCACTAGAGTCGTCCATACTGCTAGGCTGCTAGTTCCGAGGTCAAAATGGTCCTGTAAGTGGATCGGAAATGAAACGGATTTATAGGGTGGTGGTCCGTTGGAAATCAGCTCTCTGAATCAGATGGAAACCCATCCCAACAACGGAAGTTATCTGAACGAACGGAAATTTTCTGATTTTGTTTGGAAAATGATCCGAACTAACGGAAATGCTCCGATTTGCTTCCGTTCATCGAAAACGCATTCCCGAACGTTCGTACGAATGAAAAATGAACGAAAAAAAGCAAAAAAATGACAAACACCCACCAAAACTTTCACAGACCGCTACGGAAGTCCGGACGAATGTGCCTCTGAATCAACCCTATTGTCTGGATATTACTGGATTATGTGTTCAAGAGCCACCTGCACATTACAGAGACCTAATGCAAAAGGTAAAATCAATTGGTGTCACTAAACACTAAGCATTAAAGGACAGAGGGTAAAATGGGCCTAAGTAATCCACTCAGATTCAAAAAAGAGAGAGAGGGAGAAAAAAAAAATGGGGGGAGGGTAGTTGAGGCAAAGATAAATCTGCCCAATAGACCCATTTGTAGTATGTCGCAGAGTGGCCTGTGAGATGCTTACTAAGACCCCAGTGGGTCAAATGGGCCCACCTAACACCCCCCCATTAACATGCAAAGGCGTCATTTTACCCTTGGCCCTTTAATGCTTAGTGTTTAGTGACACCAATTGATTTTGCCTTTTGCATTAGGTCTCTGTGTAATGTGTAGGTGGCTCTTGAACACATGAGACAATATCCCTATTTATTAGGTGTACCATTGTGTATTAACATTGTTATTGTTTGAATATTTATATTAAAATTTGTTAAGGAATGTACAGTGTATATGTGTTTTTACAATTCTCAGTTGCGCCCCTCTGTACTCTCCCCCGGCCGGTTCCCTGGCTGGCTGGCTGCCTGCTCACTTCCTGGGTCCCACGGCATTCCATGCCGCCTTATGGCCCGTTCTCTCCTCCCTCCCCCCCTCCCTCTACTGGATGCTGGCTGGTGTGGGGGGGGGGGGGGAGGAGTAGTTCTTTGTTTCTGTGTTCCCGAAGCTGGAGTGTCTTCCCAGGCAGCGTGTCTCTTTGTAGCAAGCGGGCTGCTTTACACGTCATCGGCAGGTTTCTTTCATGCTACTTCTGGTTTCGGGGCTGGAACGCAACCATTACTTCCGGTTCCGGAAGGGTCACTTCCGGGAACGGGACACAAAGGCCTGCATTTCCGGGTTCTAGGCATGTGGTTGGCTGGGGGTGAGTATAAAGGGATGCAGCTTTGGTTATTTTGTCCCCTCACCCAGCAGAAGCGGCACGAGTAGCCACATGTGCAGGTGTCTTTGCTGAAATTTTTCCCCCTGGTTATCCCACCTAGGAATGGCTGTGCTGCCACTATTATGGTCTGGTAACTTTTGCACCTTATTATAATTTTCTTATGATGTTTACTTATATTTGCACTTAGCACTTTTTGTGTCCTTAAACTATAGAATATAGAAGGCTGGTATATGTTACATTTATATGCATGTTCTCATATGGGGTTATAATTGTGTATTTATTGCTGTTTTGCACTACCCAGCACATGGGTTTAGCACTTGTCACTTTATGTTGTTGCATTAGGGTGTTTTGATGGTGTAGATCTTAGTATTTCATGGTTAGTTTTGTCCTGGCACAAACTAGATTGAATAGATTCCCCTCCCCCCTTACTCTATATCTGTGGGACCTCTGGGGGTGCTCCGTTCCTAGAGAGGTGTTATGTTATTGAAATTTGGCACTATGTGGTTGCTTTTATGGATATGTAATGATGTTTTATAATCTGGGGAAAATGCAGTTGTTTTTAACTTTGTCTTGTATAGCATGATTGTGTGGTCTGTTTGTTAAATTTCCTTTAAAAGCTTTATATTACATTTATTGTTTGGTGTTTATTTTGAGGTGGATGTGGCATGGTAGTCCACAGTCCCTCTTGTTTTTCTATAACTGGGATCAAAGGCGTCCCTCCTAGGGGCAGAGGAAATGCCCTCGGCCAATCCGGGGGAGAAATATCCCACTAACCCTGTCCCACCAGATGAGTCAAGAATATCGAATTGCCCAGGGGCAATGGGTCTCCTAGGGTAGGGGCTGTCTCCACTAGCTATGGTGTGGTCTCCCATCGACCCTCCTGCGAAGGATCCTGGAGGAAACCATTTAGTAGCACTAGTGCTACTCACTGAGGTAGCCCTTAACATATGCTCTGAGGTAGCCCTTAACATATGCAAACCACATTATATGGTGCTAATATGATGTATGTTCTGGTACTGAGGGGTCGCCCCCAGATCCATCCAGATCAACCTCCAAAAAATGGCAAGGAGCAAGAACTGCCACTGGTCTGTGGATGAATGGAAGGGACACCCCAGCCCCAACCCATCATCAAGCAATAACAAATTAAAATAGGAACAATAATTACGAATAAATAAGATAAGAACATTGACCTTTCTTAAACTGTACCCCATAACTGGGACTAGTGTGTCTTTATATGAACCTGTGAATACGAAAAATGGTTATGTCCTCTAAACCACATAAAATGGTTGTTCCTATCCATTTCAGCATGACACACCTCTATTGTTACCATGGGGCACCCATTCTGGTGCCAGGGGGGGAAATCCCAAAACTGCCTCCACCGACCCTACAAAAGAGGGTAGTTTGCTCTTTCTGGCAAGACAAGGATACAATGTAAGGGGTGCCCCCTTAACGCCAGCTTTGCCATCTACAATCTAGATTGTCAAGCGAGAAAGACAGAAAAATCACAGAGCAATCTTAAACTGTGGCTCAAAACCAAAGCTATTGCAGCATGCAGCAGTTTCTATGCAGCAACCTGTAAACAAAAAAAAGGGTTCTGTCACCTATCCCCAGTCTTGGGGGTCAAAGGACCCCTCTATAACGTGTCCTTGCTCGTGGGAATGGATGCCTACGGCCTCACCCTCTCCCTCCGAGCATTCACCTAGTCCGGGATCTGGATAGGATCCGTGGCAAGAAATCGGAAGAGCCAACTGGTCCCATCCTTCATTTCATGGTTGCGGAGGGTTTTCACCCTCTCCAGAGCTCAGAGACCACTCCAGTGCCAGGATGCCTGTTGGAACCCACAAATGAAAGGCTGGGGTTTCCATTGGGGAGCACCAGCCCATATGTAAGGACCGCAGGTCCCCTTGGGGGTTCTGTGGGTTGTCGGTTTCTGGGGCCTGGTGACCCCCATTCTTATTTGGGGCAATCAAGGGTCATAAATGTTTGGGGAATGAATAGGGCTGCGCACAGCAGATTAATGAATGCTGAGAGTGTCGGTACGTGTGCAACAGTTCTCCAGTTGTGTACCTGGGTATTCTGTGTATAGTTAATTTCACATGCTGTCTGACTGGGCAGACTTTTCTTTTCCTTGCAGTATGTGCCCCTGGTGTCTCCCTTTCCTTACCCCCTGTGCCTTCGTGGGTGTTGGTACTGTGCACAATGGCTACATGCTTGGCTGATAATTTGCTTTCTGATGCCCTTTGTGGGTCTGCTGGAAGCCCTATTGTTCATCTGGACCCTTTTGTGGGGACAGCATGCTCCCTTTTCTCTCTCAATCCATTCCAGGCTGTCGGTTCCAGAAATGAACTGGTTAATTCCTGCCCAGAGGGCTTGGACTGCAAGATAGAAAGCTGTGGCTCCTCCCGGCCCTATATACTACCAGCTGCCCAGCACAAGTCAAGTTCATTTTTGCAGTTGGACTGGACTGCGAAGAGTGCATGGATTTTCTTTTTCCCTTTTTCTAGGATTTATGCAGGAAGTGGCAGATTTTACCCTTCCTGGCTTCTTGCACACCCTTATTCCCACTAATCCCTTGACCCTCTATGCCTCTTCAGCTATGCTGTTTTTAGGGGGATCTTTGTGGTATGGGAAGGTGCCCGGGGTCTTCAGAGTGTTATTCATTCTGGGCTGCAGGCTTTTTTAATAAATGCAAGTCAGCCGCAGGTTTTGTCTGGTGAACCTGCTGGGGAACGTCGGTATATTTTTATATACCCCCTCCTTTCTCCCCACATGTTTTTTACTTTTTCATTATTTTAATTTTGAATTTTGCGCCCTTTTGCTTTAAGGGGACGTGAACTTAGCAGGGATCAGAGTTGCGCACCAGGAAGCGGCTGGGCAGCGTGTGCAGCTTTCACTCACAGTCGGCTAACTTAGGCAGCGGTTGTCCTCATTCTCCACTCTCTCCTCGGGTCTGCTGATTAGTTTAGAGCGGGGATTGCTGCCTCCGTGGCCACAACTTCTTCACCAAGTCCACTGCTCCTATCTTCTGAGGCCTCCGCTGCTTCCACTGCGGCCTCCGATTCTATCACCGGAGGTTCTGCTACTTCCACAACAGCTGTGTTATACAACAGAATTTTGAGATAACAAATGTATATATTTTATTGAAAAATTACATGGAATAAACTTTAATTTGCTGACTTGACTTCTCTTATTGAGAAACAGAGATTTGTCATTGAAATAAGGGGAAGATGTGTACCTATTGTTTTACTGTGCTACTTGGCTGACTTAATGAAACCTTGAGGACTGCTTTTCTGCTGTCTTTACCTTGCTATATGTTTACTACTGTTTACCTCTTCTGTCTATATCTTGAGTCCTGTTTGTTAACCTTAATACAACGTATTGTTAGAAGGTTTACATTGTGATTTATCCCCCAAATCACAGTAAATACGAAACTGAGAGGGTATTTTAATCGTCTAAAGTCTAGTCAGCAAATAACTGCTGGCTTGCCTCCTTAAAAAGGGATTCAGATTGCTGTGAAAGAGAGGAATTATTAACCTGTGTTTTGAGATGTCTTAACAGAGCATGGTCTCCCACGCATAATCTGTCTTTCTCCATACCTTGGTGATGTATTATGTATCCCATTAAGTTCTAAGCTATTTATCACTGTGTGGTGAAGTTTCCTTGTATTTTAATGTATTTTAACCTTTGCTAAGCTTTCTTTTCTGTATATAAGTATATTATATATTCTTTATATCTTATTTAGAATAAAAGAACATTCTTATTGGATATGCTCTTATCTCTTTAAAACAATATAATGAACCTGCTTCTATATCAGTAGCCCTGCCTTGGCCATTTATTAGTAAAGTATTTGGGTATGTTTTGGCCTCCACCACAGCCACTGCTGACCGAGACGCTGTGTCTTCCAGCAACCCCGCTGGTCCTGCCGCTGATCCTCAGATAGCAGGATCACCTTGCCCCGGGCCACGCTTCTGCAGTCCGGTGTAGCTTCAGCTTCTTGCATGCGGGGCCTTCTTAAAGCAGCACTCCAGCCCAGGCGGTTTGTGAGTACCTGTACTTTATATTTTATTTATTCTGGCATTTCTATTTTGTACTATTAAATAATTTTGTCTTTTTTTCTCTTAATTTTTTAGATTGTGGGAAGAAGGGATAGTTGGTTGTGGTTCCTCCTAGTCTGTCGGAGTAGTCACTTGACTATTGAGGACTTATATATACTTCATTCTTGGGCCCTTGGGGTTATTTAGACTAAAATTGAATCACCATGATGCAGGCATCTGGGGATAATGGATCCGGTATCCCAGTGGACATGGTTATACTATGTCCTATGTGTCAGCAAAGACCATTGGGCAAGTTTTGCGCTAAATTAATTTTTACTGAACATGGTAGGAGGTCTATGCCATCAGTAACTATTGATGCGGGTCCCTCAGAGCCTAAGGCCCCTTTGGTAACTATGCCTGCTCAGGCCAGCGGAGGGGGCGAGGCTCAGCCTGATATAGCGGAGAGGTCAGCTCCCCTTGAAAGGAAGCTTGCTCTGTCAGGTCCCAAGAAATATTTGGAAAAAAGGAAACATTTATGTTCCTCTAATTTCGAGTACGATTTGTACACATCGCTATTTTTTGGGGAGGATGAGGAACAGCTCTCTGAGGGCGAGCTTACCTCTCGTGGGGAAGACAGTTGTTCGGCTCTTGATTCCTCTTCTGAGGAGTATTCTTTGGTCAGGGATGAGGGGGAACCTTATTGCGGCCATTTTTGAGATTCTGCATACTTTGCCCAGAGCTCCGAAAAGGAAAAAGGGAGACTTATTTAACACCTAGACATGTTTTCCCTGAACAATCTTATTTTTCTAATATGGATCAGAGGGAATGGGAGAAATCTTATTTGGCTAAGATTTTATATACAAGGTATCCTCGCACTACTATATGGAGACCCGCACAGCTACAATTGATCAGGGTGCTGGCTAAGTGGGAGAAAGCCCAGAAGAACGGGGCCCAAACTTATACTATCTTAAGTTGCAATCTACCAGTCTAGATCGCTGTATTCTCACCACATAATTAAGCCGCACTCACTATCTTCAACTAATAATTAGATTTTATTTTATTTCAGTGTTAATTCATAGACACATAACATACAATAACAACATCACACATGATTAAATTATACCTTATAATATGCCAGGCATATGAGAATCAACTGCATGAATGTAAACAGTGCATGTGTATATATACCCCTATAGGGTATATGTGCAGATAAAGAAAGTGACCACTAAGGTGGTGAGTGCAAAAGCAAAAGATAAAATAATGAGTGAAGGGGCTGTGGATGTGAAAAAATAGACAGAACCCCAGTGAAGTGCTGGGGCGAAAGGTGCACGGTGCAAAAAGTGACACAGTGGTGTGCTAGCAGTAAAGCTGATATACCATGGCATATACAAGGCAAATATTACCTAACCCGAAATAAAAAAGAATAAGACACTATACTGTCACCAAAATAGCGGGTCCAGGTCCCCTCTAAGCGCCCGTTCACCAACACCGACGCGTTGCGTGAGAGATCACTTCCTCAGGGTGTTGTCCAAGTGTGAAGAAGATTAACCACCCCCCTCTGATCTGCAGTTTAAAAACTGCCAAATGTAGTATTTCTCCTTGGTAAAGAGATTAACCTCCAAATTGGTCCTCACCATGTACTGGCAAATATTACAGTGTCCACAAGGTTGGCCACCCTTCACACTCCATTATGATATATGAATTGGTTTTATTCTTGCCTCCCTTTGGCCTGTCAGAGGTTTTGTTTGAATGCATTTTTCATTAAGAAGTATGAGTAGTTTTAGATTAGAGAATATTTCAGCTCAACCACTCATTTGATTGTGAAGGTGCCCGATCGTGGGTGATCCAAACCCCACAAACTCAGTAAAATATAATAGTGATGATCCGCACTTCTTCATAAAACTTCACCTTTAATGTTAATCCAATAAAAACATCTCCATAATATAAGAAAAGATCCAACCTTAAAATCAATGCTTGATGATTGAGTCCTGGTGCCAAAGAAATATTGCCACTAACGCGTTTCAGATCCCAGGTCCTTAATCATAGTTGAGTATCAAGTATGAGTGGTTTGTTTATCCTGGTCATGACAAGCGGATATGTCAATGCAGGTGGCCAAATGCGGTCTCTCTCTATTTGCATGTCATCACACATATGATTAAACAATAACACTTTACGGCATAATCATCTAATTGGCATTAATAGCATGGGTGATTTCCCTCATGCTAATTCCTTGATTGGCTCACACCAGCATGACAAGGTATGACATATGGACACTCCTTTATTTTTATTGTCTGCTTTTCAATTATTAGCCCTTGGTGTAGTAACCATTAATGTCGCATGCAGGATACTATTGGTTGATATTCCAAGGTGTAAGATTGCTTGCACCTTCATGCTCATGCTTGGTGGAGGTCATTCCAGATTATTAAATTATTATTACAATATTACCTTTAGCTTATAAATTTGCAGGCCAGACTATGGCTGCTGTATTGTATTAATCAAGTCTTCACATGCTGTTAATACATCAGAATATTGATGTTGGGGTGTCAGCAGTTAACCAAATGGCTGCTGCTCTGGTAATAAAGCCTAATTACTTGGGTTATTTAAAAGACGACACCCACTGCGATACCATGGCAGAACCTGGCCACCATTGGTTTGCACAGCTGTATGTTGTAACTGGCAAAACTCCATTACATATCCTGCTTCTATGTGGGCTTGTTTGGTAGAGACAAGTATGCTGCATCATTTTACTGGCTACAGACACCAATAAATTGAGTCATGGTTTGAACTTGCCTACAGGGTTACCAGGGAATCCATTGGCTGGCCCCTTTTTAAGGGTCCTCATAAACAAAGCTTGAGCTATGTATAGCTTATTTGTGGCATACCGAGTACACACTCAGACAATACCCTTTGGCATAATGTTTCTGTGAATATAAACCAATAATTTCTTGCAATTGTAGAGTGGTCCTCAGACACCTCAGTTCAAGTAGTCCCCAATTTTTATAGTGATGCTGACTGTCTCTCTCTCTTTTCTCTTTCGTTTTACTTCAGGCCATCAGAGTAATTCAGTCACGATTGGGTTAGCTCCTTGGGCTTTGGGCGTGGACTGCATTAACAAAGGCGTGCTTTCTCCCAGCCTATATATACCTCTGGCAGTCCTCTCACAAACCAGTTTCATTCTTGCAAATGGAACTGGACTGCAAGATGTGCTCTGAGCTCCTCTTCCCTGTTTATGTCCCTCTGATCTGAATGGACCCACAATACAGCTAAGCTGTATACAGAGGATCAGGATGGTAAGGGTAAGCGCCAGGGTCTTGTGGCACTTCAGGGGTGTCATTTTCTCTTCCATTTTACTTCAGGCCATCAGAGTAATTCAGAGATGATTGGGTTAACCTCTTGACTGAACGGCGTGGACTGCAAGTCAAAGGCATGGCTTCTCCTCCCTGCTCTATATCCTCCTGGCTGACACTCTCCACTCCAGTTTCTTTCTTGCAGTTGGAACTGGACTGCAAGGGTGCTTTTGACTCCTTTTCATTTACTTTTTGTTTTTTAAGGAATTATGCCTTGGAAGCCTTTCCTTGTTCCTGGGCCCTTATAATCCTCTGATCTGAATGGACCCACCTTGCCTCCGCAGCTATGCTCCATTCGGATAAGGATGGTAGGGTGGGCGCCAGGGTCTGGGGGCACTTTGGGGTGTCACCTTTTGTTTTTTAAGAAGAGCTGACACTCTTGTGAAAATGCTGAAAATTCCACCACAGGAAAAAGCAGCCACAGGTTTTTGTCTGGTGAGCCTGAGTGAGGGGAACCAGGAAATTAATTTTCCTCTTTTAATGCTCTTTTCCACGTTTCTACTGGTTAAAAAGTTCAAAATTTGCGCTCTTTTAAGTGCCGAGTACCGCCGTCATGGCGGTTCTTTTCCAGGCCAGCATCACTGGAACATTTTCGGACGGGTGAAGCGCCGAGTACCGTAGACATCGCGGTTCTTCTCCGGCATGTGCTACTTATTCTACCCGCTGCCTCTGGAACATTTTCAGGGAGGCGTCTAGTACCGCTGACATTGTGGTTCTTCTCCGGCAGTGCATAATTACTGGGGTTGTTGGCCCACAAAAGGGCTGCATCTGAGCCACTGCACAGCCACCCTCAAGTGGACCTAAACCTTGGGTAGGTAATTTTGTTTGTTTTATAATGATTATGTGTATTAATATTGTTTTCTTCATATATATATATATATATATATATATATATATATATATATATATATATATTGTTTTTAATATTTTTGTCTTTTAGATTGTGGAAATTGGCGGGCAATATATTGGTGTGGTACACCTTCTGAGGTCTTGACATAGTCTTTTGTGACTCTTTTGTGACTCGGGAACTGTTCATATACTAGGTCTTAGACCCCCTGGTAGGTAATCTAGTATTATTTTCACGATGACAGGCGTCTGGGATCTGGTCGTTTAGCAGATCCTAAGTCCTCCTTGGCAGCCCAACCTCAGGACAGGGATGTGCTTAAGGAGTTTGCAGATAAATTGGCCCACCTAGAGAGTCTCTCAGAATCACCGGCTCCTGGAAAAGCTTCAAGAAAGAAGACACATTTAAATTCCTCTGAGTCTGAAGAGGATATTGTTGCTGCCATGGAAGAATCCACTGGGGAGGCTTCATCCAGTAGGGACTCGGATTCTACACAAGGGGGCACTCATTTTAAATTGGACTGAACCCCAGCTGGATCGACCTGGGAATCTATAAGATTCCCGAGCCGATCCATTCCCTCCCCATGGAGCATCCAACATCGGGATGCCCCACTGTGTGGAAGCCCCCAGGTCATTCCCTACACTTACCTTAATCCTGGTCCAATGGCACATGTGCGGGCCGCGGGCGCATCCCTGCTATCCCTCTAACAGGGCGCGCTCCCTGTTAGAGGGAAGCATGAGATGCGGCCGCCAGGACGCTCGGAGCCGCTGAGCTAAGACGGTTAGACGTCCATAGCTCAGCGGCTCCAAGCATGCTGATTGGACGAGCGGCCTCGCATGTGCCATAGGACCGCGGTGAGGTGAGTTGATCCGGGGGATCTGGGGGATTTCACATAGCTTGGGTGCCCCAGGGGAGTGGACCAAAACCCAGGATAGTCAAAATCCTTGGTTTTGGTCCACTTTAAGGAGAAGATGGATGAGTTGATTGCATCCATTAGGGAGATTATGGATTTTTCGGTCCCAGAAGTCCCCCCCCAAAAAAAGGGGGATCGGTTTAAGAAAAAAAAAGGATGGTTTTTCTGGTGCATGTACATTTCTCTCAATTGATTCAAAGGGAATGGCAGAAGCCGGATGGTCTTCTGGCCATTCCTAGAGTTCTAGATACCATGTATCCTTTTCCTCCCGAGGATATTGAATTATGGTCTTGTTCCCCTATAGTGGATGTTCTGGTGTCAGGTCTTTCTAAGACTGCGGCTATGCCACCATTTGCTTTTCCAAAGGATCCTGCGGATAAGCGCATAGATCGGATGGCACGCCACGCTTATACTATTATGGGGTCGACCTTGCGGCCAGCCTGTGCTACATCCTTAGCAGCGTTGGTGAGCAGGAGGTTGTTAAAGCAACTAGACTCTAAGACTCATTCAGGTCATTCATGGAGATCATGCTACCAGTTGATTAAAACATATCAACAGATATATCATTACGGCTATGGATGATTTGATGAAGTTAAGCGCCAGAGGCCTAGCTCTGGTGGTAACTTTAATGCATATATTATGGCTGAAACAGTGGTCAGCTGACACAGTCTATAAAACAAATCTAACAGGACTCCTCTATAAGGGGCGGCGTCTGTTTAGGGAGTGCTTGGATGACATGGTCAAGGAGGCTACTGGTGGTAAGTCTACTATTTTGCCACAAAAGCCGAAGTCTATTACTGCTTTCCGCGGGGCCTTTAACCCTCGGACCTTTCGGGGAGGTAGAGGTTTTGCCTCTTTGGGATACCGTAGAGATTTCTGGAATAGATCAAAATCCCAAAATAAGGCAAGAAGAGTCTGGCAGAACAAAGCCAAACCTCCTTCAAAGCCTGCTCAGACATGAAGGGACACCCACTCCCTTGCAGGTGGGGGGGCGGCCTCTGCATTTTGCGGACATTTGTAGGTGCCATGTAACAGATCTTTGGATACAGGAAGGTGTATCCTTAGGTTACAAGATTGAATTAGGAGCCAGACCTCTTCAAAGGTTCTTTTGGTCAGGGGTATCCCAAAATCCGCAGATATCAGAATCAATAAGGTCCACGGTATCTCGCCTTTTAGAGATTGGAGTAGTCTGTCCTACTGTATAAGGGATGAATACCTACACATTCCGATTTTTCCGGGTCATCAGAAGTATCTGTGGTTTGCAGTAGATGGCCTACATTTTCAGTTTGTGGCTCTGCCTTTCGGCCTGTCATCAGCACCAAGGGTGTTTACCAAGGTGTTGGCAGGTCTCATGGCTTATCTGAGAAGTTAGGGATACATATAATCCCTTACTTAGACAATCTGTTGATATGGGCCCCATCTTGTTAGGAAGCCCAGAAGGACACAGACCGTCTTATCAACATTAGAAGAATTCGGTTGGACAGTCAGTTAACTAAAGTCGATTATCATACCTTCAAGAGTTATGTTTTTTCTGGGAATGTCATTAGACACTTCTCAGGCAAAGGTGTTTCTGCCAGAACAGAAGAGATTTTTACTTCAGGCCAGGATACAAGGTCTCTTGACCTGCCCTCACCCGATGATTCATCTGGGAATGAGACTGTTGGGCCTGATGATGTCTTGCATCAAGGCAGTGCCCTTTGCACAGTTTCACACAAGAACCCTTCATTCTTTTTGCATGACACAGTCAACAAGGCAGTCTCTAGCCTGGGGGCTGAGTCCTCAGCCTTTTCAGATTGGCAAATCATTCTTTCCAGTACAGTGGAAGAATATCATCACAGATGCCAGCCTTCACTGGTAGGGGGCATGTCATGGAGTCACAAATGATCCCGGGACAGTGGAGTCCAAAGGAGAGCAGACTCCCCATAAATTTCCTGGAACTGAGAGCGATTGTATTTCAGACATTGGACATCCCATCTGAAGGGGCATCCTGTCCGGATTCAAACAGACAATCGGACGGTAGTGGCATATATTAATCACCATGGGGGCCCCAGAAGCAGACAAGCCCTCGTGGAAGTAAGCCGGATTTTACTTTGGGCCAAGAAACAGGCTCCATGCATCTCGGCAGGACACATACCAGAAGTAGTGCATCAGAGGGAATGGTCTCTGAGGGTTTTTCAATCCCTATGCATGCGCTGAGGGATTCCAGACATAAGGCTCGATTCATAGGCACATTCGTCTGGACTTTCCTAGCTGTCTGTGTATGTTTTTGTGTGTGTTAGTCTTTTTTTTTCGTTCATTTTCCATTCACACCAACATTCGGACTAATGCGTATATGCGCTTTCGATGAAAGAAAGCAAGTCGGATCATTTGCGTTAGTTCGGATCATTTTCCCATCAAAATCTGATATTTTTCGTTCGATCAGATAACTTACGTTATTGGTATGGGCTTGCGTCTCATTCAGAGAGCTGATTGCTGAGGGACCACCACCCTATAAATCCGTTTCATTTGTGATCCCCTTACGGCACCATTTTGACCTCGAATAGCCTTGCTATGAACCAGTCTAGTGCCTTTGTGGAGCATGAGGAACTCCAGCTAAGGGGCATAGAAATTGTCCGGAGGGCCGAGACTAGATTGCAACGGCGACGCATGCATATTGATGGCATGCATGACGTTGAACTGTTCAAGCTCACCAGACTTAATCGCGCTTCCCTCCATAAGTTGTATAGTGAGCTGCGGCCATGGTTAGCCCGCACCACAAGGAAGGGGCAAGCAATTTCAGGTATGACCAAGATGCTTGGCTGCCCGCAATTTTTGGCGAACGGCTCGTTCCAGAGGCTGGGTGCCCTCTCCGTGGGGATCTCCCAGCCTACGCTGAGCCACGCACTATCCAAGTTTTTGGAAGGCATGGCTACCATTAGTCAGAAATATATTCTTTTCCTGACGACATGGTGGCCTGGAACGCGCTTAAGCTGGCATTTTATAATATCCAACGTCATGGGTGCCATTGATTGCACCCACGTTGCCTTGGTGCCTTCGGCAGCCAACGAGTACATCTATAGGCAAGTTCAATATGTTATTTTTTTATATAGTTGACATAAATGGTATTTTACATTTCTCTTAATCCCTTCTTGTAAAATCCCTCCTTTTAAATCGTCCCTGTGAAATAGCTGACTCTGTATATCTATTAATCCCTCCTTGTAAATAGTCCTTGTGAAACATTGGACTGTATTTAGCTTCTACAATGTTTTTCATGTCGGCCAAAGGGAAACATTTTCATGTGGACCTTAAATAGGCAATTTAAAGTTAATCTTTACTTGATCCAACATACATATCCTTTTTTTGGGCCAAAAATCCTTATGTACTTAGTGTTATTTGTATTGGCCAACAGGTTTTTGGGAGGGTGTTAGGAGTTAGTGTTTGAGTAGTTTACCTTGCCTTGCTAATTTTTTTATTCTTTTATCCCAGGAACCGCAAAATGGGCCACTCACTGAATGTCCAAGCAGTGGTGGCCCCGGACATGCAGTTCCTCAGTGTCCTCGCCGGGTTTCCAGACTCATCCCATGACGCGTACATCTTGCGTCGATCTGGATTGTACCGTCGGTTTGAGTCTGGAGAATTCTCAGGTGGATGGCTCCTTGGTAAGTTGACGCAAATAATGTCATTCACTTTTCAATGTATGCCTATGAATATAGTTTGACCCATGTATGAAAGTATGCCTGTTTTTACCCCTTGATTACATGTTAAACCGGACCTTAACCATTATATTTATCAAACAACAAACCCTTTACAAATGTTTGACCAGCATTTCTAAATAAGAAATGTCAACTTTATAGTAAATTACTTATTATTCTTCCCCACACTCGGCTGCAATTCTGTTCTTGACTTTATGATAGGGTCTGCGCCATCTTTGCTTAGAAGCATGACACTTACTGAGTAGAGGAGAGCAGGATAAAGTGCAGGGGCCGGGTTAGAGCTGTGCTTGGCTCAGACAAAGCAGATCTGGGCTCCTGAAAAGGTACGACATCCAAAAATTCTGAGCAGCACAGTCCTAAACCAATACCTGTTAGCAGTCTGCCTGATTTGCCCTCATCTGCCATCTTTGATGTTTAAATGGTCCGAACATGCATTAGATGATGTTAGGCTGTTTTTTTAGCAGAGCAATCTGTATGTTCAGGTTGTGGCTCAAATATAACATAGCTTCTTAGTCATGGTGAAGGACCATGTTTTGGATTAAATTTATGGAGTAATGTGTAATTTGTTATTTTTGTCTTATTTTTTCAGGGGATTCCGGCTATCCGCTGCTTCCCTGGCTGCTGACGCCCGTCCTTCGGCCACAGGATGCCTACAATCGGGCCCACAGGAAGACCAGTGCCATTGTGGAGAGGGAGTTTGGGCTCTTAAAAACCCGCTTCCGTTGTTTGGACCATACCGGGGGGGCACTCCAGTATGACCCTAAAAAGGTCATAGACATTATACTGGCCTGTTGTGTGTCACATAACTATGCCATCATACAGCGTGTCCCCCGGTATTTGGATCTGCCCCCCTCTCCACCCAGCCAGGTCACAGAAGATCACTACCGTGGCACACCTAGTACCTCTGCCCAAGCAGTTCGGGACAATTTAATCGAGACTCATTTTTCCTAAATTTTTGTGCCTGTGTTTGTTTTGTGCCTGTATTTATTATTTGTTACTCTAATTTTGCTTTGTGAATTTTTTTTTTTTTTGGACTGGAACAACTAGTAATGAGTTAATTACTAAAATATTCACACATGATCTGAGACTCATGAATTTTTTTTGGCCCTGTTTGTTTGGGAAAACCTTAAGTAATCTAAAAATCACCCAAACATTAATGCATCAACTTAGGCAACAACAGGTCAAGTCACATTCAATATTTTTTATTGATAAATGAAAAATTGGAATTGATGGTCACTCGCATACTTCATGTAGATACATGGTACAACATCAAAATACATTTGTGCCAAATCATGGCACCTAGCAATTGGCCACAGGCAGGAGTTTGAAAGTAATGCACTCCAGGCCGAAGTTTACATCCAAAGGAAAATGCACAGACATAGGGAGCAAGCATTTGCATGTCAATATTTGGCCTCGAAGAAATAGAGCCACATACACACCGTCTCCTGCTTGGTCACATTTGCCACAGGCACAGGTGTAAAGCAGCCATACCTATGCCACATCTACGCCTGTAAGTCAGTGGCCCACCCAAACAAGAAGCCCCAGTCCAAATCCAAGTCCAGTACAATCTCTGCCAGGGTTCAAGGTATTAGTTTGCCAGCCCAGAATGTCCCCCAATCATGCCTACAAACAGGATGAGCCAGAAGCAATTTAATTAGGCCAAAACCTGCAGCGCAACAGCTTGAGTGGCAGGTTCAGTGAGGCTTGAGCTCAGGCATTGGCTAGTGGGCTATCTCAGCACTCTTATGAGCAATATGGGCCCAAATCCAAAGCATACAAGCAAAGCCATACCAAAAGGCTATATTGGTAGGGCTCACCAGACAGGTCAATACAGTGGGGATGTAGAGGAAAGATGTAGAGCAGATACAGGGCAAATATGTGTTAAAATGGTTGATGCCCATAAAACCCTGGTGGTGGGCCTTGGAGGTGGCCCATCACCGGGGCATGTGTTGCATTCATAATCTGCAACTGTTCCAACATGTTTCTATTGGTTGTTTCGAACTTCATCCAGCATGGCACTGAAATTACTACTTAAGATGGCCATGTGGGTGTTGCTAGTTCGAACTTCCTCAAGCATGGCTGTGAAATTATTAGATAAGGTGGCCATGTGGCTGTTGGTCGACCTAAATTCTGTCAGCACGGTGTTTAATGTATTATTTAAGATCTCTAATTGTGAATGATGCTGCTCGTTGCTTCTTTGAGTTAGTTGGCGAAATAAACGCCTTTCATGGTGCCATGCTGACTCCATGATCGGCACACGCCTCCCCTGGGAAACTGGGCGACGTACCTGACTACGCCTCCCAATTCCCTGGGTTTGAGCGGATGATGGTCGTCTAGTTTGACCAACAGCCACAGATGTGCTTGCCAAATCCTCTGCAGCAGACCTACCACTGGTGACTGCCTCTGCATGCTGCACACGATGCGGCCACATTCACTCTGCTGCAGAGGATTTGGTGTAGAAACATGTTGGGACAGTTTCAGATTATGTTCCAGGGGGTCTGTTGTGAAGGTCCCATCAAGGTGCCATCCTTCTCCAGCTCCTGGATTTCCTCCATCAGTGTGTAGGTCTGTTGGGGACATGTGAAAACAAAGGTTCAGTTTGGGCCCTAAATATTTTTGTACTGCAAATTAATCATGTTAATTCACATGCATCAGCAGATTAAGCAAAATACACATACCGTATATATCGGATCCTGGCTCCTAGGCAGCACTGAAGTTGACGGCGTGGTTGACTGGCTGAGGCTTCCACACTAGCTGGGGGATGATGCTGGGCTGTATTGTTAAAAAAAGGCACGTAAACACCCAAATATGCATTGATGATGATATGCTTCACTAAAACACGTGGGCACGCAGGGATGGCAACTCCCCCAACGGTCCAAGTTGTCCTTTACTATGAATGTCATTATCTGTTAGATGTATGAATCACCATGTACATACACATTGGTCACCTTAAATAAAACAAACATGTATGTACTGCCTGCTATGAGGCTTCACACATCCCTAAAGGGCCATTAGGGGCCCACACTGAGCTTGCAAAGAGCATTTGGCTTAAGAATATGCTGGTGGGCATTCTTGCTAGGTAGACCTTTCCCTGACCCCAGATCAAGTATTTGAGACCAAAGCACAGCTCAAACCCAAGTGGCCTAAAGACAAAGATGGAAGTGTTGGATCTGATTGAGTAGAATCACATACCAGGCAGTCCTTTGCTAATATAAAGACTTTAATAATGTCCATAAATACTCTCCAAGGTCATGTATGGTCAAGCAAATTAGAAAATTAACATTCCACAGACATTACACACCCTGCTAAAACTGTAACCTCCCTCTACAAGGCACTCCCTAGGGGCATGTGTTCATATATGCCTGTGAGCCTCATTTTACACGTTTTAAATATTTCACATACACACTAACATTACTAACCTGCAGGAATAGTAGGGATGTCCATGTCCCGTCGCCCCGAGTGTCCCTCTAAGGCCACGGGATGTATCAGGCCCAGCACCATCTCCTCAGCTCTGGTAAATTGTAATTTAGTGAGGAAGCCTCCGCTAGACAAATCCACAAAGCAGATATGTACCTTTAATTTCGCCGTTTATTTTATTTTCTTCCGTGCTGCATACTTTAGGTCCGATATTTTGCGTTGAACCTGCTCCACATCTTTGAGCTCATCCCCCGCTGCATTGACCTGTCTGGTGAGCTCCTCTAAAATTTCAGCTTTGCGCATTTTGCTGGTTGCTTTGGATTTGTGCCCATATAGTTCATCATAATGTAAGGTCAGCCCACTAGCCAATGCCAGAGTTTGGGCCCCCCCCATCCTGCCACTCAAGTGGCCTCGGCGCAATGTCCGCCCTGTTGCTTGATGTTCCGGCTTATCAGTGGTTGCAGGCAAATGGGGGGACATTCTGGGCTGGCTGTGTTGGGGAGAAATGTAGGACAGGTGGCAGGCTTCAGATTGAACTGGACTTGGATATGGACTTGGGGTCCTTGGCTGGGTGGCCACTGAACTAGAAGGCGTCGATGTGGCATACGGAGAGTGCCTTGCCACCTGTGCCGGTGGCAAATGTGGCCGAGGAGGAGAGGGTGTGCTGGATGTTGTTGGGCTTCTTGCCCTGTGCCTCTGTGGGCCCTTCAGACTTGCATGCCCCTGGGAGGTTGTTGGATGTGGGTGGGGTGATGCTGAGCTATGGCTGCTGGGGGTGCTGGGGCTTCTGGCCCGGTGGTTTTGCCTCTTCCCATGCCCGCTTTTCCCACGTGGCTGGGGTGATGCTGAGCTATGGGTGCTGGGGCTTCTGGCCTGGTGGATTCTCCTCTTCCCATGGGCGCTTTTCCCACGTGCCTGGGGTGATGCTGACCTTTGGGGGCTGGGGCTTCTCACCCTCTTGTTGGGCTTTTTAGTGGCCGTACCTGTCTGCTTGCTGGCCTGGGGCTTCTTCTTTGCCGCTGCTGCCTTTTGTTTGGTGGTTGTTGGTGCCTTTGTGGTTGTTGTCGCCTTGGCCTGCCCACTGCGGGTTTCCCGCACCTTTGCCTTTGGTATTTTTGAGCGAGTGGTGGGGCCTGCAGAAGCCTCCTCACACTTCTCTGGCTTTTTGCTGCTGCCCTCCTTTGCTGCTTTTGGCTTCGGGTCGGCTTTTTTGGGTGCCATAATGATGAGACTCTCAAAGAGAATGAGCTGTGTGTCCAGGACCCTTTAAATGCTAATGCCTGGGTATGACGCTTACGCGTTCGCCCGGCCGTTCGGAACCCGCAGACAAGAAGAAAGATGGCGCCCACGATCTTCACCCGCCAACAAGAAGAGCTGATTATGCTCGTAAGTGTATTTTAATGCCTTTGATTTGCCATCTAAATGCATGCCTAGCACTTAAGGAAGCGCAGGAAGAAACGGTTTGGTTGAAAAGTGTCTAAAACTGTGTGCCAAACAGAAGTTAGGGCCCACATGTGCGAACCAAGTCACTTACATCTAGAAGGATAATTTTAGGCTAGAAATGTGTCTGGTAATGTCATTTTATCAAATGATCGATTTGTGACAGATATTTGTATGCAGTTTGATCTAAATCCTATGTTTATTTTGTGTTTTGTAGACGATGCTTGAGCGCAGGTACGACTACCTGCCCAACTCATTTGAGAAGAGGACCGTCGCCCTGGAGATCATTTCCAGGATTCAACACGAGACGGACACCACCTTCACCCACACGCAGATCATGCAGCATTGGTCGGACCTGAAACGGCTCCACATGCCCCGGGTGCGGCGATTTTTCGGACTCCATTTCCCAAGTAAGTACATAGCGATTGCATGCTAGATGTAATACAGAAGGTAGGCCTTTATTTATAAATGCTTTTCTTTTCTAGTGCTGGAACTGGAGTACCGAATGCATGAATCTGCAGCAGGAAGTGAAGGTGGTGGATCTCCAGGGCAACGGTCCTACCCCTCCTCTGTAGGGGCCTCCTACCAGCCCCTGGACCTTTCTACAGAGGAGGGGCGTCACGGCGTGGGCAGGGAGTTGTACCAAGCGACGGAGCCGTTAGCCTCTGTTATGTGACTCTTCATGTAACCGCACACACATACATGCTATTTCTAGATTTGGATGTAGCGGGTGAAGGATCTGTGGAAGAGTCTGCAGCAGATCAGGCCCAGGAGGCACATGGAGAAGGTGGGTGATGTCACACACACATTGAAATTGTCATTTTCTTACTGTTGACTAAGACATTATAAGTGACCCTATTGCCATGTCTCTACAGCCTCAACTTCACAGCAGTGGCAGGGTCCAGAACGGAGGGTGGTCCCCGAGGCACACGTCGGCCACAAACGAAGTAAGTTGTAATGACATTCTTTTGAGTATGTGGTAATTGATATGATCACCAAGATACCTAAAGCCATAGTCAATGGCATTAGCATAATGACATATGCCCACTTCCTTAGATGAATTACTTAGCATAATTACATATGTCGTCATGAGTTAGGTTTCAACCTAAAAAACATTCCATCCACAAGTGACAAACATCTATTTGTCTAAAAATAATGTTTGTTTCTTTTTTATACAGGGACCAGACGTGCCAGAGTGGAAGCAATGAATGAAAGGGTCCTTCAGTTGGTGGCCGACATGCAGGAGCAGCGTGACACGTTGGGGACCACAGGAGAAGATTAATGTTCTGGGTCCTGCCATTGCTTTGTAAATAGTTGTATTTTTTGATAAAAAAACAATTTTTTATATATTTTAAATATATTTTAAATATTTAAAATTTTCAAATTTTACTATTTTATAAAAAGTTTTTAAATTTTTATAAAAAAAAAAAAATAAATAAGCCAACCAAAATGGCATTTGTTATTAACCCCCCCAAAAAATGTTTCAGTGTCATCTTATTTAAAAAATACATTAACACAAAACGAATGGGCAAATAAATATTTCGAGATGAAGACTGACATTACCGCGAAATGGTTTGGGTACGTTTTAGGTGTGAAAAATGGAAGAAGAACCGCAAAGTGATTTGGGTAAGTTTTAGGGGTGAAAAATGGAAGAAGAACCTAACCGCAAAGTGATTTGGGTAAGTTTTAGGGGTGAAAAATGGAAGAAGAACCTAACCGCGAAGTAAGTTTTAGGGGTCATACATGGAAGATGTAGGAAAGTGCAAAGTGATTTAGGTGAGTTTTAGAGGTCATACATGGAAGATGTAGGAAAGCGGAAAAGTGATTTAGGTGAGTTTTAGGGGTCATACATGGAAGATGTAGGAAAGCGCAAAGTGATTTGGGTAAGTTTTAGGGGTCATACATGGAAGATGTAGGAAAGCGCAAAGTGATTTAGGAGAGTTTTAGGGGTCATACATGGAAGATGTAGGAAAGCGCAAAGTGATTTAGGTGAATTGTAGGGGTCATACATGGAAGATGTAGGAAAGCGCAAAGTGATTTAGGTAAGTTTTAGGGGTCATACATGGCAGATGTAGGAAAGCGCAAAGTGATTTAGGTGAGTTTTAGGGGTCATACATGGAAGATGTAGGAAAGCGCAAAGTGATTTAGGTGAGTTTTAGGGGTCATACATGGAAGATGTAAGAAAAGTGATTTGGGTAAGTTTAGGGGTCATACATGCAAGATGTAGGAAAGCGCAAAGTGATTTAGGTGAGTTTTAGGCGTCATACAAGGAAGATGTAGGAAAGCGCAAAGTGATTTAGCTAAGCATTGTAGTAGAAGTGAGTGACCCAAATATGTAGGCGAACACTTTAATGAGTTAAGTTTGTAGTGCGCAGGCGCAAGATCGCCCGGACGATTATTTATTGAAAAAGGAAAACAGAATCTAACGGAAAAAGTAAAGGATTCGTGGAAGGAGACAATGGAAAAAGGGCAAAAAGGAAAGCCGATGTTGTTACATGAGAAAATAAAACGGAAAAGTCACGCTGGAAAATGACATTCTCGTACTCGTACTCTGCCATACGAACGGACGAAAACTTTACAGAAGGATTGCAATGCATGCATAGAATCGCTCGTACACTCATACGAGAGCAGGAAAATAAAAAAAAATAAAAACAGATCGCCACAAAAACGAAAGTCTTTTTTTGTCTCTCTGAATCAACCCTATAGATCTTTTTGCATCACGGCTTTTGCATCAGAAGGTACCAAAGTTTGTGTCCCGGTCCAAGAACCCTCTAAGCAATAGCAACAGATGGCCTGACTCCATGGCCTGCAGTGGTCAGCATTCATTCAAGCTTCTTTATGCATTCCCTCTGATTCCACTCCTGGGTCGAGTACTAAAAACGATGGACGGTGTCCCAACCATTCTGGTAGCTCCTCGTGGCCAAGAAGAAGCTGGTTCTCAGACATAGTAAGGATGTCAGAGGGCGACTCGTGGAGGTTACCCAACGATCCAGATTTTCTCACACAGGGGCCCCTAAGGCATCCCAATTCACAAGTTCTGGCTTTGACAGCCTGGCTATTGAATCCTTCATCTTGGCAGAACGGGGGTTTTCTACCAGAGTCATCTAGACTATGATTCAGACCAGGAAGAAGTCTTAATCAATGATCTACTATGGAGTCTGGCAAGCATTTATCTTCTGGTGCGAATCCAGAAGGTTCACTTGTAGAAATTATTCTGTTCCCAGAATATTGTATTTTTTGCAGAAAGGTCTTGATGAAAGTTTTCAATTGAGTAATTTAAGAGGACAGATATCTGCTTTATCTATCTTTTTTCAGAAACCCATTGCTGGGAACAAATGTATCAGAACCTTTTTTCAGGGAGTCGCTCATGTGTGGCCATCTCGTAAGCCCCTTCTGCCAGTTTGGGACCTTAACTTAGTTTTATCAGCTCTTCAGGGTCCTCCCTTTGAACCATTGGTAGATGCATCATTAAGTCTAATGACTCTTAAAGCGGTCCTTCACCCTGAATAAGAGTCTATCTTATATGTTTCCCACACCCTGTACATACAGATTGCTCACATTATAAATCATCCTACCTGGGGGGGGCGTGGCTTCGGCATGAGGGAGTGAGGAAGCTTGTGGAAGAGCTCCCGTCCGACTATACCATTTATAGCTGATTATAGCACCCAGATCCCGATCCAAATTGTCCAGATGAGGGGCAACAAAAAGAAGAAGGCTGGAGGCAGCGCCAAAGGTCCTCCTAAGTCTGCCATAGGGGACTTTTTCCATCCGAGGCCCATGCCAGGGTCCAGAGACCCACCGGCCAAGATGGCGCTTGCCACAAGAGGAGGTCAGGAGGAAGTGGGAGAGCAAGTTGGGGCGAGCGTGCTACACCACAGGGCCCTGGAGGTGATCATGGTGGAGGGAGAGGCAACACCCACCTTTAACGAGGACGGAGGTCCCAGGATGTGTGCGGCGACGGAGGCGGCGGGAGCTGTGTGTCCTGCCCCGCGTCCGGTGTCGGGAGGCGGCGAGATGCGGAGCTGCGGGGAGGGGGTGAGGCCGGGCTCTGCCTGTCACAGCTGCGGCGGTGAGGAGACCGACGCCCCCAGCTCGGAGGTGAGCTGCCAGTGCTGGGCAAGAGAGAGCGGCGGGGAGGCGCCGGGGGCAGCAGCGCAACCTACCCATAAGCTCAGCAACGCCATGCTCTCTAGCGAGGAGGAGCTGAAGAGAGGGGGCCAAGGGGGAGGCGGACTGGCACCACGGGAGGCACGGGAGGAACACCCGGTGGGCCCTATCCCTGGGCGGAGGCTGGGCTGAACTCCCTGGGGCACAACTGGGGCCCAGAACATCAACTACCGGGGGGGCTCCCCCCACCCAGCAACAAAGGCGGAGCTTCAAGAAGCAATAACAGGGTGATACAAGTGGAGTTGCATCCTGCTCCGACGGATGCTTCCACCAGTGCCCACAACGGCAGCCCTCTCTCAAGTCTGGCCCAAACCCCCTTTAAATTGTCTGACCTGGAATGGTCCTCAAGATCCAGTATTGAGTCCCCTGGCAGCGGCTCCCTCGGACGGGGATATGTAGGTGCCCAGGGATCTATCCACCCTGAAGTCCCCCGACACTCGGCTGTTGATCTGACCAGTTCTCCTCCGGGATCCCCTATGGGATGCCCCCTGAACATCCAGCCCTCCCCGGTCAATGCACTAGATCCTGTTCTGCAGGCAATACTGCAGTACCTACCGACCAAAGCTAAGCTTAAGGCTGACCTAGAGGCGGTGGCGACTAGAATTGAGAGGGCCCTGCGAAGGGAGATCGAGGACATACAACAGAAATCCTCGGCTCTGGAGGCTAAAGTTGCCACCCTTGAAGGCTCCCGGGCAGGCCACGAGACGCGAATAGTGCAATTGGAGAGAATGCAAGAATAGCACCAGCAGCAGATGTCCGACCTCCGGTTCCAAGTCGACGACCAGGAAAACAGGCGTAACAACCTGAAGATCCGTGGCATTCCTGAATTGGTCCGAGCTGAAAATCTACGCTCTTCAATAACGGAACTATTCAACTCTCTCCTAGAGAGATCTTCAGATGCCGAGTTGCTAATTGATTGGGTCCATAGAGTGATGGGCCTTCCGGCTGGAGACCCCCAGGCCCCCAGAGATGTCCTGTGCAGAGTCCATTTTTTTACCGTCAAAGAGGACATCCTGCGGCGGGCTTGGGAGTGAGGCAGAATTGAGTGGAGAGGCTTGCAGGTCTCTATATTACCTGATGTTTCTCGTCGCACGTTACAGATGAGAAGAGTTCTCCGACCTTTGCTCGACAGGATCCGGGAATTAGGGGCCTCGTACAAGTGGGGACACCCGTTCCACCTTATAATCCGTAAGGACAATGCTGCTTTTGCTTTACGCCGTCAGGCGGACTTGCCAAATATGTTTGCTTTCTTGGGCCTAGACCCCTTTCCGGTCCCGGACTGGCTGGACTTGGACTTTAACCCACCCCCCCGCTCCCGCAAAGGGCCCCTAGACGCCCCAGATGGGTTTGTGAGCGAGGAGGAGGGGGCCGCAGAGGGACCCCGGAGCAGTAGAGCCGTTTTTGAATCCCTGTAGAAAGCTGCAAAGGTCCGATACATTCTTTTTGCTGTTCTGCCTCTCTTTCTATTCATGTGGAACTGATAGTATCTTTTGGATCCCTATAGAAAGCCGCTGAATTGTGTTATATTTTTGTGTTTTGCTGTTTTACCTTTTTTCCATATGGAACCGGTTAGCTAACTTCAAATTACTCGAGTTTCTATATGGGCGGGACATGTGGCCGGGTGTGGTCCGTCCCCCCCGCTTCTCCCCTGATTTACTGTCAGCCCCAGCGGGGGTGGTCAAGCCCCTGGGGCACCAGACCGAGGGATCCGGGGTGGACCTTTCCCCACCCGAATCTCGGGTTCCCCCTTGGGAATGGGTAGGATGCTATTTTTCACGATTCTGAGAAGGTCGGCGGGAGCATACTCCCGAGTAGCGAGGCCACTTTCCCATCTAGGTTTCCTCGCCATCCCACTGGCTGTGAGCCGGAGGGATTTGCGTGGTATTGAGGGCTACGGCCCTCTTAGTTCTCAATTGCCCCCCTCTTTAAGGAGGGCTTCGTTAGTTTGTTAATCTTGTTAAGTTCTGTCTCTTTTTTTCCTGTCTTTCCTTTTTTCTCTCTGTCTTTTGTTCTCTTTCTGGGCGGATTTCTGGTCCTGACCCTCGGGGCCTGAGTAGTGAAGAGTGAACTAGACTCTGTGAGAGCGTTTAGTGGGGTGAGCGCCCTCCCCCTGTAACTTAGCTGCACTCATGAGTCTTAAACTTTGTACGTTTAACGCCAAGGGGTTGAATATCCCAGAGAAAAGGTCCAAAATTTTATACGGGCTTCATAAGGAAAAAGTGGACATAGCCCTCCTGCAGGAAACGCATTTTTGTCAAGGGAAAATCCCCGAAATTAAAAATAGATACTATGACCAGTGGTACCACAGCCCTAATCCTGAGCATAAATCTAAAGGGGTGTCTATTGCCGTACACAAAAACGTTCCTATAGAGGACGCTCAGGTTATGGTCGACCCTAGGGGCAGATATCTGTTCCTCAAATTCACTTTGTGTGGGGCAAGATACACCCTGGCCAACCTGTACCTACCCAATCAGGGACAGGTGGAGGCAGGAATTAGTATGCTACACTTACTGGAGGACTTTGGGGAAGGAACGCTAATCATAGGAGGAGATCTCAACCTAGTCCTAGACCCAAGGGTTGATTCGTCTCAGGGGAAATCCGCAATAACCCACTCTAAGCTTAACAGATTCCGCAAGACTCTTCAAACCCTACAGGTGGTAGATGTTTGGAGGGTCCTCCATGGGGGGGGAGAGGGATTATACATACTTCTCCCATACTCACAATATGTATAGCAGGTTGGACTATTTCCTCCTGAGCCATCACACCCTTGCAATAGACCCTGAGTCCTTGATTGGTCAGATGCTCTGGTTGGATCATGCCCCTGTATTCTTGAGCCTCCCAATATTGGACGCGACCCCCAGGCAGTACACTTGGCATCTAAATGATAATCTGCTGAAAGACATGCCGTGCATGACTGAGATCAAGGCTGTGGTGGCCAATTTTCATGTTGACCATAGCAACGACGGTACTTCACTGCCGATGCAGTGGGAGGCGCTCAAGTGTGTGCTGCGGGAGTTTTTATCAAACATGACGGGAGGCTCAAGAGGGAGAGGGCTCGACTGATTGCGGAAACGCTGGGGCGCATACAGGAGTTAGAGAGGACTCATAAGACCCTCTTATCCCCTGGGGGACTACGAGAGTTGTTGGAGGCTAGGCAGAAGTTAAAGGGGCTTTACGATCAATGCTACCTCGGATTCAGAGATAGGTGGAGGGCACGCCTTTACGAGCACTCCGATAAGTGCGGTAAGCTGCTGGCTCGGTCACTCCACCCAAGCCAAGGCTGTACGTATATCCCCAGTATTAAAACGTTAGATGGTAGTGAGGTGCACAAGACCCCCCAAATAGCGGACGAATTCCAATCTTACTATTCGAGCCTGTACAACATTGACAATGTTCCAGCCCGTGAAGCGCAGGGCAGGAATGCGGGGGACTTAGATAACTATATAGTGGTGACAGCCCTGCTGGCCATCCCCCTGGAAGAAAGTGAGGCGTTGGAGGATCAGGTAAGGCAGGAGGAGGTCGAGCGGGCCATAAAGGGGACCCCTGCGGAGAAGAGCCCGGGCCGGATGGGTATACACCCAGGTTCTACAAAACAATAGGGCCCCTGATAGCCCCTTTCCTGACGAAAGTATTTAACTCTGTGTCGAGTCGCTGCCCCTTCCCAAGGCAGACCCTGGAGGCTCACATTACGGTCATTCAGAAACCTGGGAAGGATGGCACTTCTCCGGGTAATTATAGACCGATTGCGCTGATCAATGTGGATATCAAATTGTTTGCCAAAATTATGGCAAACAGGTTCCAGCCCCTGTTGCCCTCATTGATACATAGCGATCAGGTTGGGTTTGTCTCGGGAAGGGAGGCAAGGGACAATGTTATCAAAACTGTCTCGCTAATGCACTACGCCCAAACTAAGGGAGTCCCGGCCTGCCTCCTGGCAATAGACGCAGAGAAGGCATTTGATAGGGTGCACTGGGGGCTCCTAAGGGCTGTGCTGTCCCAGGTGGGTGTAGGACCAGTTATGTTGGATAGAATAATGGCTCTCTATCATGACCCCACTGCTAAAGTTAAAGTGAACGGCACCCTCTCCGGATCTTTTAATATCAGGAATGGTACTCGGCAGGGGTGCCCTTTGTCCCCCTTACTCTATGTTCTGGTGATGGAGCACCTGGCGAATGCCTTGAGAGCCAATCCCTCTATCAAGGGGGTGCCATGCCGGGGGAAGGAATATAAGCTCTCCCTCTTTGCAGATGATCTCCTTCTGTACATAACCTCCCCGCATACCTCTTTGCCCTCCATCATTTGGGAATTTGAAAGGTTTAGCAAGCTAAGCAATTTTAAAGTTAATATGGCCAAAATGGAGATCTTGAATATCTCCCTAGACGAATGGACCCAAGACTTAATCCAGACAAATTTCCCATTTAAGTGGCAAAAGGAATCGCTAAAATATCTCGGGGTGCAGGTCTCCACTGATTTGGGGAAACTCTATAAATTAAACTATGTACCACTCCTTAACAGCACAATAGAGAGTTTGAAGACGTATGTTAAAAAGCAATTCTCCTGGTTAGGGAGAACGAATATCCTAAAAATGAACGTACTACCTCGGTTCTTATATATTTTTTAGGCTCTGCCGTTGCTGCCGGAACGGGGGTTCTTTAAGCAGTTACAGGCTGTTTTCTTTAAGTTCGTGTGGGATAGTAAGAAACCCAGGGTGAATAGGAGGACGTTATGTAGACCTAAGAGCACAGGGGGGTTAGGGGTCCCGGACATGAAGTCGTATCACGCGGCAGCGGTATTAGTGAGGCTTGTTGACTGGTTCCACCACAAAGGGAGTAAACAATGGGTCGCACTGGAAAATATTTCTCCAGCTAGCTTGACCGCCTTGCCTTGGGTGGACCCCGAGTACCGCTCTGCTGACCCTGTGGGATAGATCTTTGAAGCAGAGGGGCTTGTCGCATAGATCTGGTCCTCTCACCCCGCTCTTCAACAACCCTGCTTACACCCCAGGGCTGGACGCTAAGTCATTCCTCGTGTGGGATGCAGCCCAGGACACAAGACTGGGCGAGATTACCTCTGGATCTGGCCTGCCATCGCTTTCTGAGTTGAGGGAGCGGGGTGGGGGGAGGAAACTGTCCTGGTTCCTGTATGCCCTGTTGAGCGCCTTTGTTAGATCTTTCGCCCCTGGAACTGCCTTGTCCCGGCCCTTAACGATGCTGGAGATGATCTTCAAAGCCCAGACTCCCCCCCTCACGAGCAATTTCAACCTTATATAGGATTTATCTAACTGAGGGTATGGAGGAGGGGCTCCCACAATTTTGTACTATCGCTGTAAACCCTTTAATAATCCTGATATTTCGATGCTTGTACTGGTTACCTTTTTTGTATGCTCGAGGCGCGGAGGTCCGGTTTTAGTCCTTTTTTTTCCCTGTCTATATGTTTAGAAATGTCTATAAAACTCAATAAAGATATATTGCAAAAAAAAAAATCATCCTACCTGCATCTACTGCATGTTATGAGCCTTTAAACATCCTAGATGGCGGCTCATGGAAGATCAGGCAGCCTGCAAACAGGAAGAGCCTTCTGACTGTGCTGCTCTGCATTCTGGGACTGCTGACCTTTTCCTGACCCCAACTCTGCTCTGTCTGAGCAAAGCACAGCTATAACCTGTCCCCCTGTACTTTATCCCACTTTCCTCTCCTCAGTAACTGTGATGCTTCTGAGACAAGATGGCGGCACCCGTATCCTAAAGTCCTGAACAGAGCTGCAGCCCAGTGGGGGAAAGAATAATACGTGACTAAAAACGTAAAATATATTAATTTTAGATGCTGGGGAATCGTTTTATAAGGGTTTGGGCTTTTCAATAAATCATGGTGAAGGTTTAAGGTTATCTTTTTAGTGGCAATAACCTCCCAGTAAGGAGGGTTTCTGAATTAGCGTTATCGGTTAAGCCTCCTTATTTAGTGTTACATAAGGACAAGGCCGTCTTCCATTTTAAACAGGATTTTCTTCCGAAAGTGGTTTCCCCTTTTCATCTTAAAGAAGAGGAGGTTTTTTTCCTTCCTTATGTCCTGCTACAGTGTCCGATAAGGAAAGGGTTCTTCACTCACTGGATGTAGTGAGAACAATAAGATATTATCTCACTGCTACACAATCTTTCCATAAGTCTAACTTCTAGTTTGTCATACTCGAGGGTCCACAGAAAGGTCTTCCGCCAGCTAAGTCTACTATCAGTTGATGGATTAGACAAGCAGTGATAAGAGCCTATGTCTCCAAACTGAAGGATCCTCCCTTTAGGATTACTGCTCATTCAACTGGAGCTATTGGAGCTTCTTGGGCTTTTCAGAACCAAGCTTCAGTAGAACAAGTATGCAAAGCTGCTACTTGGTCTTCAGTTCATACATTTACCAAATTTTATAGGGTAGATGTTAGAGCCTCGGTGGATGCCGACTTTGGCAGGGAAGTGTTACAGACGGTAGTAAACTAGTTGTTTTGGAATATCTTATTCCTGAGAGAAAGGAATAAGGTTTTTGGGGATCCCACCCTGAAGTAAGGGTACTGCTTTTGGAGGTCCCAATTGTCTCTGAATTACTCTGATGGCCTGAAGTAAAATGGAAGAGAAGAGAGAATTCTTTTCTTAAAAAAAAAAAAAAGAATTCTGTGAATACTCACCTGTAGAATTAATTTCTCTTCCATTATTACTTCAGGACATCAGACCCTCCCTATATGCTAGGTTACTATGTCTATGCCTTGGATGCCTAGTCTTGGTGGAGATGTAAATATGTAAATAGTGTGACGTGTGGTCAGCATTTAAAAAATAAATAAGCGGAGAAAGGAGTTTTGTCATCTGGTCTCAAGCCTTTTCTCTCCAAAAGGAGATATGGGAACATCTCCAGGACGGCTGGTTCTACTGATTTTTAATTAAACGCCAGGAGGATATAGGCCTGGGAGGAGAAGCCACACCTTTGTCTAATTACTCTGATGTCCTGAAGTAATAATGGAAAAGAAATTAATTCAACAGGTGAGTACTCAAAGAATTCTTTGAGAGAGGGGCTAGTGCTAAGGCGGCAGCAAGAGATAGTAGTGTTCTTCCGCCAACGTTTTTGTTGTATTTAGTTATATGCATTACTAATGCAATTACTAATATGGATATTATTAGTATTGATAAGATTTGATATTATCATTATTATTTATATTGAAATTATTATTATTATTATTATTATTATTAATAATAATAATATTTAAATTATTATTGATATTGATCTTTTATCAATACTTTCTTATTAATGTTCTTATTTTGTCTTGCAGATAGTGGGAAAGGGAAAGCAATGATTGGTGTGGTTCACCCCTAAGGCCTCGGAGTAGTCACTTGTGACTATCGAGGACCTGTTATATACTTTGGTCTTAGACTGTATGATATGAGCAGATTTGGTCTTTTAGTAGACAGGCTCACCCTAGGTCCAGTATGCATGCATGTGGCATTGGACGAGGACAGCACTATTAGTAGTTGCTATATATGGGAGACAAATGTCTCTTCCAGTAAGGGTTCCGACTCTCAGACCCTCCTTCGGTAGCTCAGGGTTGGATTAGCTTGAGAAATAGTTCTAATCCACCAGCTTCAAGAAAATATTTCATTTCCACTGATGTGGAAGAGGATATATATATATATCTATATCTGCTATTTCTTTCCAATTTTTTCAGAAGGAATAACAGGAGCCGGATAGTCTTCCTCCCATCCCTAAGGTATTAGATACTAAGTATCCTTTTTTCCTCAGATCAAACTAAGGTATGGCCCAACTTCCAGTATGGCCTAGTGGTTAAGTAGGCAGTCTTGTAATTGGAGGGTGGCAGTATGAATGGCAGTCTGGGACATGACTGAAGGGCTTTTGAGCAATGTACCTAATCCCTCTGACTGCTTCCTGGATGCTGCACTTGTGGTAGCCCACTGCTCCGGACTTGTGTAAACTAATTGTTTGCTGGTGGTTTGTATTAGGAAATAAAAAGGCTCTCCTGTGGTAGACGCTTCGATTTTTGCTCTTTCTAAGACTGTCATGCCATTCTTGGATAGTGCATCTCCAAGTGATCCAGTGTATAAGCATATAGATCGGGTGGCACGTCATGTTTTTTCTATTGTAGGATTGACCTTATAGCCAGCCTCTGCCACATCCATAGCATCTTTGGTGAGCAGAAAATTGTTAAAGCAACTGGATACCAAGACTCATTTGGGTCGCTCACGGAAGGTATGCTCCCAGTTGATTGAGACCAGTTGGATTTTAACAGGTATGTTATTTTGTCTATGGATGACTTAACTAGCTTAAGTGATAGCGGTTTAGATCTGTTTGTAGTTTTAAGGTGTGCTTTATGGCTAAAACAATGGTCAGCTGATGCTGCCTCAAGGGGAATTTACTGGAGTTAAGTCTACTAAACTTCCACAGGGAAAGGTTTTTCCTATTTTCCCCACAGGTGATCCAATCCTCGTCCCTGTTGTGGGAGTAGAGTTCCACCTCTTCGGGATACTGAAAGGAATTTTGGAATAGTCCAGAGTTCTGGTGGAACAAGGAAAAATCATCTTCCTAGGCCTCTCAGGTATGAGGTGACATCCTCGCCTATGGGGGGGCAGTTTAATGAATAATTTACTTGGGGCGATTATTATCACTGTGCATAGTGGAATACTCTCCCCCTAGGTCTAGGTCAGACCTGTGGGTAGCTTCATTTCCTAGTGGAGCTTATCCATTGCAACACATGCATGTAATCAAATGTTACCTTGACATTTAGCTGGTGCTATTTATTATGTTCTCTTCCATTTGTATTTTTAATTGCCTCTCTGTTAACTTGACTTGATGTTATCAGGGTCAGTTTTTAAAGACATCTTAGGCTATTAAAAAGTATTTTGCTTAAGTCTCCCTTCACACCTCTGCATTTACTTACGCTGTGTAGCATTTGTGCTGTTATTACCTGATTTTATCTGTGTTTGCACTGTGTTCCCATATACTTCAATGGAGTTGCTGTTGCATTAGAAACGCTGCATGCATAGTCTATTCTGGTGGCTGGTTTTAAATGGCCCACAAGTATATTTTTTTTACAGTTGCTACAGTTCCTTTTTTCCAAGGGGAGCCCACTTGAAAAAGGAGCTGATTAAATCTATAGGTTGTTCCTTATTAGCAGCCTTTTACCTCCTAGTTCAGATTTCTTCCTAAACAAATTACCGTATTTTTCGCCCTATAAGACGCACCTGCCCATGAGACGCACCTAGGATTTGGGGGAAGAAAATAAGAAAAAAAATATTTTAAACCAAAAAGGATAGAATCCCTGAACCGGGAAAAACAAACGAGGTGGCACCAAAGATTAGCTTCAATTTTTTGGTGGTGCAATCTACCTGGATGACATTAACCATACAAATAAGTTAATAGAGTGGGGGTGCCCACACCCCAAAGGAAATCCCCAGGATTTTATAGATGCACTCACAAGGTAAATAGAAAAAATATATCTAAATTTTATTGTATATTACATAATAAAAAGTTATGACAGACTATACATTCTAAAAAACATTTAACACATAGGACACCGATCTGCCACCAGGGGGCGCAGTTGGTCTGAGTTGCTATGGATCCATCAGTATATAAACAGTAAAACCCACATATATACAATCCCTATTAGTGTGTATTCCCTATTTATATTAACCATATATTTGTGATTGAACCTATTTACATATTAAAGTGCCTAGTGCCTGTGCAAATATACAAAGTAACATCCCAATATCTACTCATAAACAATCAAGAGGAAACAGAAATCAAGCACAAAAAACAATAACCAATCAGTGTATCACTTATCTATTCGCATAGAGGTATCCACAGCAACAGAATGGCAGCCCCCCGTAGAGCCCACGCGTTCCGAGCCAAACGCTCTTTCTCAAGGCAGTATCTACACTAACCTGTCAATGAAGTCCTCTGGTTAAATACGCATCTGAGCCCGCTCCCTCGCCGCTGTTGATAGGAATCCGGTGTGCTGCGGGCGGGCTCCGGCCGGAAGCTCGCCACGCAACTCCTCCCGGAAATGACATAGTTGCGCTCCACCATGGAGCGCGGAAGAGGAATAAAGTATGCGGCAGTCCACCCCCTGCAGTGGGCGGACACCGCATTCCCCTCCATAGTGACCCATAGCGCGGCATACTGGG
This sequence comes from Gastrophryne carolinensis, assembly GCA_027917425.1. Classification (NCBI taxonomy): domain Eukaryota; kingdom Metazoa; phylum Chordata; class Amphibia; order Anura; family Microhylidae; genus Gastrophryne; species Gastrophryne carolinensis. Next base: position 110,248,685 of record CM051242.1, read on the forward strand.
AGCGCGACAGGTGCGCATCCCCCATTGGGACCCACTGTTATGACTTACCTAATACTAAACAAAAATACAACATACAAACATTATATCATCCTAATAATCTATATTACACTATTTATATAAATAATCCATATCTCATTGTCAGGTGTATGCATTCCTGGCGTATCTATTAACCCCTCAGGGTATTCCTAGAGACCACATGACCCATGGTAAGGGGCTCCTCTGTTAACCAAAGAGATAGAACTCCCAGTAAATTCTGGTAAGAAAAGGGGATTAGCTTTTTTAAGGGTGACCATGATCCCATATTTCCATATTTATCTCTTGGGTAACCCCCTACTCCAGGCCCCCCAGGGAAAAGCAAAAGTGGGCGCCCCCTCATATCCAAATTCTCCAGGTGGCCCATAAGTGAACATCCCATATCCAATGCTCCAATCCCTCCTGAGGATTATCTAAACGTGTCACCCATATTCCAGAGGACACAAAAGGTACCATATATTCCAGGATCAAAGGTAAGTATTTGGTATGATGGTGCACTGTGGCCCCCCATACTTCAAGGCGTAGAAAGTCCGAAAATGCCCCAGTGGAGATCCCATACTAAAGGGACTCTCGTTCTTATCTTGGGTAGGCATCTTCCTGCAGGGTCCTTCTCCCCGCATATGTTACCCGGGGTATGCAGTCCGGGTGTGGTTCATCACCAATCCATGATGCATAAAGGTTGATCCACTCAGGGCATCCTCAGTGGTTAATAAAGTTCCTGGTTTCCCCCTAGGCACATTCATTCGGGGCCAATGCCCATCCAATCCGGGTCTCCACTCATCCATATAGGGCCAGGGGATCCTCTGGATATGATTGGGTTCTTGATGTCTTCCCTAGGCGCTCATATTCCGTGGTCCACCCTCACTGTGTTCAAAGGCAATCCCTAAAGAGTAGTGCTAAAAAAGGGGAAGACAACAGGTGTACAGAAAGCAAACAGTTAATAAACATACTTTATAGTGTGAAAAGAAGAAAAACGGAAAAAAAGTTCAATCCATATATCCAATAAATCAAATGATAAACACAGATCAACTAATAACACCTCATGCAAAGTGAATATACTCAATTAAGTGAGCCCACCCCCCCCACCCCCCCCCCCACCCCCTTTTACTCCTTATCACTCACACACCAATTACCCCCCATATATGAACCACAGAAGAGAAACTCCCCCACCCAGCTAAGTGAGCCCCTTGCGCTCCCGTATTAGGGACATAACCTAGCTGACCCGTGACCCCAATGAACAACCTGGGCCCGACGTGTCACCCCAAAAACGGTGAAAAGGAAATATCCTCATTTAATCCGTAGGGTTGCTGGGCATCCAGTTGGAATATCCAACGCAGTTCTTGCTGTTGGAGGCGCTTTTTTATATCCCCCCCACGGATGCCCAGAGATACCTTTTCCAATCCCATGATCTGGAGGCCCTCACAGTTACCCCCATGTTGTCTTAGAATGTGCATAGCCACCGGGGGTATCGTCCGTCCCAATTCCACATTTCTATGTGCCAGGCGGATCGATGAGAGGTGTGCCTGTATCCTGGCCTTCAATGAGTTCTTAGTTTCTCCGACATATATTTTCATACATGTGCATCGAATCAGATATACCACACCCGTTGTTCTACAGTTCAAGAACTGTTTTACAAGGTAAGTCTTTCCCGTGCGTGTATTGCTCACCTCTTTTTTGGGGAGCATAAATTTACAGATGGAACAGTTACCACACGGGTAACTGCCTTGGATGCTACTCGTCTGTAGCCATGTATTGAGTCCTGAGAAGTGGCTCCTACAGACCCTATCAGCCAGATTTGGAGCCCTCTGAGCAACCATCAGTGGGCCCTTCCTAACCCATCTGGCTAGGTACGGGTCACTTTTCAGGATGCCCCAATGCCTGATCAGCAGTTGTCTTAGCTGAGCCTGGTGGCAGATCGGTGTCCTATGTGTTAAATGTTTTTTAGAATGTATAGTCTGTCATAACTTTTTATTATGTAATATACAATAAAATTTAGATATATTTTTTCTATTTACCTTGTGAGTGCATTTTAAACCAAAAACGCACCATTACAGACAGTGTGGCATTCCCCTATCCCATTCCCATAGGCCGTGTGGGATGCCCCCATTCCATAGACAGTGTAGCATGCCCCCATCCCATTCCCCGTATACCCAGTGTGGCATCCCCCCTCCCATTCCCCATATACCCATTGACTGTGTGGCATCCCCCTCTCCCCCCATTAGTATAGGCTGTGTGGCATCCCTCTCTCCCCATTCCCATAGGCAGTGTGGCATCCCCCTCCCCCCATTAGCATAGGCTGTGTGGCATCCCCCTCCCCCCATTAGCATAGGCTGTGTGGCATCCCCCTCCCCCCATTAGTATAGGCTGTGTGGCATCCCCCTCCCCCCATTAATATAGGCTGTGTGGCATCCCTCTCTCCCCATTCCCATAGGCTGTGTGGCATCCCCCTCTCCCCATTCCCATAGGCTGTGTGGCATCCACCTCTCCCCCCATTCCCATTGGCTGTGTGGCATCCCCCTCCCCCCATTAGTATAGGCTGTGTGGCATCCCTCTCTCCCCATTCCCATAGGCTGTGTGGCATCCCTCTCTCCCCATTCCCATAGGCTGTGTGGCATCCACCTCCCCCCATTAGTATAGGCTGTGTGGCATCTCCCTTCCCCCATTAGTATAGGCTGTGTGGCATCTCCCTCCCCCCATTAGTATAGGCTGTGTGGCATCTCCCTCCCCCCATTAGTATAGGCTGTGTGGCATCTCCCTTCCCCCATTAGTATAGGCTGTGTGGCCCCTCTCCCCCCATTAGAATAGGCTGTGTGGCCCCTCTCCCCCCCATTCCCACCCCCCTCCCCCCTCCCCCCATTAGTATAGGCTGTGTGGCCCCTCTCCCCCCATTAGAATAGGCTGTGTGGCCCCTCTCCCCCCATTCCCACCCCCCTCCCCCCATTAGTATAGGCAGGCGCCATGTATATATAAAAAAAAAAGTTCACTCACCTGTCCGCTGACACCGCTGTGGTGAGCGGCCGGCTCCGTGAATGGGGTGGGCGTGGCCTGCGCGTCGGCGCAGGCCACGCCCACCCCATTCACGAGCTGGCTCTGTCCCGGCCCCGCCGCTGCGATCGCTGTCTTTTCAGGCAGCGATGACAGCGGCGGGGCCAGAGACAGAGCCCCTGCCGCTCCTCCATCTGCTTTTCCTGGGCACATGCGAGCACGAAGGTCCACTGCCCGGACCTTCGTGTTCGCGTGTGCTCTGAGCCCGGAAGAGGCAGCAGATGGAGGAGCGGCAGGGGCTGCCTGAAAAGACAGCGATCGCAGCGGCGGGACCGGGACAGAGCCGCTCCTCTGGCCTCTCGCAGTGTGGCAGACAACGAGACAACGCGGGAGTGCTGGGAACGGGTGAGTTTTTTTTTTATTTATTTTTTTACATTCGCCCGCTAAGGCGCACGGACATTTTTCCCCCACTTTTGGGGAAAAATAAGTGCGTCTTATAGGGCGAAAAATACGGTATTTTTCAAGGTGATCTCAGGCATTCCAAACAGTTGTTTCTGTTAAATAGATAAGAGGTTTTTGGAAATTTTCAGATTAGTTTGCTCTTGTTTAAATTGCAAGAGTTAGAAGGCTTCAGTCATGTCCAGTAGCAGTGTAGTGAAACCTATGGGCCACAGCCTGTTTGGAGATTATCAAGACTTTGAGTCAGTGGTTCACTCTACTACCTTTATCATTGTAATAAATTAATTGGGCCACATGTAGTTGCCACATAAGATTTTTTTTATATGCCTTGTCCTGGGTATTAATGTGGACCAGGTAAAAACAGGGCTACCCAATCTCTCAAAGAAATCCCTGTATAAAACAGCCCAGCTGATATAATAAATAACAGCAGTTATGGAGTTAACCACTAGACGCTGCTGTGAGAGAGTGACATCACAAACAAAGGTTATATAAGTTACTGACACTTTCTAGAATAGTTATTTGTCTCGAGTTGTCCTGAGTTGTTGTACTGAGTTGTCTGCGAGAGAGTGCAGTGCAGAGTGTTCCAGAGCCATGTAGTGTGCAGACCAGCACCCGAAGGAACCTGCAACCCCTTTGAGACTCAGAGAGTGGATAGTGACTACACACAGAAGTGGAGCAAGATCCTGTTTGCTGAGCCAGCCAGAGCAAGACAGAGTGTCTCTGACAGAGAAATCCACGTGGGCCTAGGAGGAGCAGTAAGGAGTGCACTGCACATAAGGTACCAGCACATAAGGTACCTAAGTAGTATAGTCCCCCGCCCCTAGAGTGATCCCAGGATCCTGAGAGACTGTTTGCTTATTGTTGCTGAATTGCTGTTGCTAAAGTGGAAGTGTGGTTGCTTTAATAAACATTGGAAAGATATCTGCAGTGTGTGGTGACTCCACAGGCCCAAACCCAATTTCCCTCAAGATTCCAAGAACTCGTGACAGCTCGCCTCACGTCACCCGGCCCTGTTAGTGGCGTATGTGTTACATCAATGTCTGAGAAAGTTATTTCTTATGGTTTGATAAATATGCCCTATGGACCTTGAAAGTTATAGAGGTTATAGCGTACTTTACCCTTTTTGTAACCAATGCTAAATTCATGTATGGCCTTCATTCACTCATAGGGTCTTGTGTAGCGAATACAATCACCTAAACAATAGGTTATACCTTTTGTGGCCTAGCTTTGTAGCATATAATGTAACAAGGGGAAGTAACAGATTTGATCATCTGCTGACATTTGTTTTCTGGTATTTATGTCATCCCTATTATGAGTATGTGTTCAGATTCTTAATACTTGAATTTAATTTGAAATGATAAATGTCATATGAAATTTGCCATGGGGACAAACAACCTCAAATGTGTGTAACTTACTTTTTATATATAGAGCACCTGCTTAAAATGTTAAGTAAGCTTTGGCTAATTACTCGCAAGACAGTCAAGGTGTTTCTGGTTGTTTGGAAAGTGTCCCGAGGTACCTAGGCAACAGATCCGTATTTAGGATAGGACTAGCTGCTTCCAACAATACTGTTGGGGGTGGCTAAGACAAGTTTTTGGCATTTGCATATCAGGCTATGGGTCTGAAACCTTCAGTTGGCATTGCTGTATACCCCACACAAGCAACAGCTATAGGGTCAATTATGTACATATGTATTCACTACTTTTTTAAGGTCGATTGGAAGAAAGGAGTTTCTTGCAATGGTCCCTCCGTAAGATTGTAATTGGATCTTTGTTATATCCGTCCTGGGTGCTGTCTGGGGGATGGCTGTGGAGTTATTCTTACCTGTTAACTCATTTGCAGGACAGCAGCAACCCATCCATAACTTGGCTGTGGATTGTGATTTTAGTAACATAGTCTGTAAGGCTGAAAAATTATTTTAGTCCACCAAGTTCAGCCTGTTTATTAGTGGTCTAGTAGCCATAGCTGGTGATGTGGTTTACATGCAAGGAAGTTCATCCAGGCCAATTTTGAACTTTGGAAGTCTCAATACTGAGGAACTACAGGAGCAGGAAGTTGTGGTCTGGGTGGGTGGGGTCATCTCTCGTAAGTGCTGTCCTGGGGGGGTTCTTGTAAAATGAGTTAACAGGTAAGAATACATTTTTGGGGGGATTTTTAAGGGTTTTTAACACTTAAAAATAAAAAAAACAACACCCCCCCCAGTAGGGGGGACCCTATGTAATTTTTTTTGTTAACTCTTTTAAGTCCCATTACTCAGCAGGTATGAAAGGCTTCCAGCAGCAACAGGAGAACGGAAACCAGAGTGATCAGCATGGGACAGTGTTCAGGGACAGATTGATCTGAGATAAGTATTAAAAAAATAAAATATTGTTTCTGATGTGTGTCAGTGTCTTTTTTTTTCAATTTGACTCTTTATGAACTGATAAGGAATCCATGACACCCCTATACCAGATAACACGGCTTGCGGGCTGGCAAGTCACCTGCAGCAAGTGGGTGATTTTTTATTTTATGGGAATTAACCCTTAAAAATGTAAACAAAAATGCGTGGGTTTCCCCCCTCCCCTGGGGAGGGGGACCCCATGCCATTTTTATTCAATTTCACCCATTATTGTGTTGGTAGTAGTTGTATTTTAGTTGTAAATGTTATAAAGTGCTCTTTTCAGTTGGGAGGGCTACCGGGCAGGAACTACCGGGCTACGATACATATGTCGTACCGTTGTAACTGAGAAAAATTTGACTTTTTTTTTTAAACATAGTGAAAAATGACCTGTCAACATAGGGTGATAACATCTCAAGTAGGCTGGCAGTTAAAACACCATACCACCAAGGTTACCCCCAATTACAGGTAGTGTTGCATTCTCCCCTCTTCCATTCCCTATATAGGCAATGTGGCATTCCCTCCCTCCTTTTCCCCATAAGCAGCGTGGCATTCCCCCTCCCATTCCCATAGGCAGTGAGGCATACCCCCATCCCATTCCCCATAGACAATGTGACATTCCCCTCATCCTATAGGCAGTGTGGCATACCCTCCATTCCTTTCCCATAGGCCAGTGTGGCATTACCCCTCCTCTCATTCCCATAGGCAGTATGGCATTCCCCCCCATCCTATTCCCATAGGTTGTGTGGCATTCCCCATATCACATTCCCATATAGGCAGTGTGGTACCCCCCCCCCCTCCTATTCCCCATAGGTAGTTTGGCATTTCCCCATCCCAAAATCAGACTTCTGCAAGTAACTTAATATGTAATGCTGAATAAAGACTTTAGTCCATCCAGTTCAGCCTGTTTATCACCTTCCAGTGGTCTAGTAGCCATAACAGAAATGTTATTACATGCCAGGAAGGCATCCACTTTTGAATGTTTTTACTTTATTCTTCATAACTACCTCCTCTGGCAGTGAGTTCCATAGTCGGCCTTAAATAGAAGAATAACCCTCCTATGTCGGTGGAGAAATCACCTTTCCTTTAGGCTTAGTGGATGCCCTCGGGTTATGGTTACGCTCCAGGGTATAAATAGATTGTGAGACAGGTCTTTGTATTAACTCCGAATATATTTATACAAGTTATTAAATCATCCCTCAGAGGTCTCTTTTCCAAACTAAATAAACCTTACTTTGACAATCTTTCAGGGTACTCTAGTCCCCACACTCCTTTTGTTAACTTTGTTGCACTCCTTTAAATGTGCTCCAGTTCTGATATGTTGTTCTTACGCACAGGTGCCCAGAACTATACACAGTACCCCATATGGGGTCTGACCAGTGACTTGTACAGTGGTAAAATGATGCTCTGGTCATGGGCACCTATGCCCCTCCTGATGCACCCTATGATCCTGTTTGCTTTGGCAGTTGCTGCCTAACATTGATTACTACAGTTAAGTTTATTGTTAACTAACCCCCTAGGTCCCTTTCCATTGCTGTTTTACCAAGTATTTCTTTTTAGTGTGTATTTATTTAGTGTGTAATCATGCACAGATTTCTACTTTCCATGTGCATAACCTTACATTTCTCTGTGTTAAACTTAATTTGCCATTTAACTGCATATGCTTCCAAAATAACTGAATTTGTTTGTAGCTGCCTGGTGTCACAGCTTAGTACCATCTGCAAAAATTGAAACTTTACTGTTTAATCTGTACCCTATGTCATTCATTTATATATTGAACAGAGCTGACCCTTGTGGTACTACCATTGATAACTACCCTCTGCTTCCCATCATTAAGCCAATTTCTCACCCATGTGCACACGTTTTCCCCCAGTCCAAGCGTTCTCATCTTTTGTACCAGCCTTTTATGTGGCACAGTATCAAATACATTAGATTAGTCAATATATATGATATCCAATGACTCATGACCCCCTGATCCAATCTTAAACTTACCCCCTCATGAAAAATGATTAGGTTTGTCTGGAAGGAGCGATTCCTCATAAATCCATGCTTATATGGAGTAATAATGCCATTTTCACCAAGATACTCCAGAATAATACCTCTTAAGAAACCTTCAAACAGCTTGCCCACCACAGATGTTAAGCTTACCTGTCTGTAGTTCCCAGGTTCCCCTTTAGACACCTTTTTGAATATTGGCACCACATTTACTAAGTGTCAATCCCTCGAAACAGCCCCTGTAATAAATTAATCTACAAATATTAGAAATAATAGCTTGTCTTTTATTGTACATAACCATTTTTATTTGCCTGATTAGACATGCTTGATTAGGCCTGTGACATTTAATGGAGAGTTTGGGTTATTGCTCTGCATTTCACCAGGCATGTCATATTCTTTTATGAATATATAAGTTTGCTTATTTGCTTTTCAGAGGCCCACACCCTCAGGTTTGTATCTTTTACTGTTTAGGAATCTAAAGAGCATTTTGGGGTTAGTTTTAATCTCTATGGTGATTAGTCTTTCTGTCTCCAGCTTTTCTGCCCTTATCTGTTGTTTATATAGTTCATTTTCTTCTGTATAGTTTTTTTTTTGTTTAGCCCCATTGGTTTACACTTGTTTCTAACCATTTTATTCCTGTAAGGTATATATCTATCACAATGAAAATGTAGGATTTCTTTGAAAGTATCCCATTTACTGTCCATACTATTTTAAGGACATTTTCCAAGTCAATGCCATTTAGGGTATCTCTAAGCTGGTCAAACTTTGCTTTTTTGAAGTTCTGCATTTTTGTGGCAACATAAGGCACCCTAGTGACTGCTAAGTGTAAATTACTTTGTCTGGTACATTGATTTGTATTAAGCCCAATATGACTTTCCCCCTTGTTCTTGTTGGGAAAGGTAGCTATCTTTTGTTTTAGACAAAAAAAATTAACCTTTATGAGATCCACGTTTCAGCATTCCAGTAGATCTGGGTGGTTAAAGTCCCCCATAACTAATTTTGTATATTGGAAAGAAAAATGGCTGCACCAGCGTCAAGTACAAATGGGTGTGCCTGACTGGCTTATACTATATGAATGGAGACAAATGTAGGGTTCCACACCACCCCAACAAAAGCCAGATCAAAATATGGCACCACCACTCAAATCTAATCAAATAATGACTATTTTATTATTATCAAGTACATATGGACACATTAAAATACTTTTAAAAACATGTAACATAACAAACTACCTGGGGGCACTGTAAGCTGAATGTTCCTCCTACATACATGTGCATATACTATAATCCAATACATATTGTGAAGCCAATGCTAACATTAATAAATCCATATATATACATCAACCGGTAAAGTGCAGCAATAATCCTCATAAATAACATACATACATAAAAAACAAGAATAATAAGTGCAAACGTTCTGCAATAAAGTGCTCCAAAGTGCTTCTCCTGTTCTAATACCTCTGAGGACCGCCAAGTGGAAAAAAGAGAGTCAGAACCATCGACATATATGCCATTGTAAAGGAAATTATAAGTTTGACCAAAATCTAATAAAATATAATGAAAATTCACATTTGAACGGATCTAGTTGAAACATATAGCTCCATGCAAAGGTCAGCTTCAGTGCCTATATATAGTTAGCATTCGTCTTACAGACCAGCAAGGAGAGATGAACAGTTGTCCCTATCAATCAATGTATGATGTAATGTGTGCATTCGGTTGTGATAGGCATTTCTTCATATATGGTGTATGCTAAATGTATATGCTGATGTACGAAGTTCTATGATTGGTTAAAATAGAACGCTTCCTTGTAAGTCTATTCTGTAATACAATAAAGAGAGGGGCACTCCCCACACGTGCCCACAACATCATGGCGGCCGTGCGTAAGTAAGCATTTGTGTGTGTCTCTTTGTCCTTAAATAATGTTAATTTCCCTTACATTAATTGGTGGCGAATGCAGCTGTCAGGTCATTTGCACAGGTGATAATGGCGGTTCTGGGGTTTTTTTCATGTTTGCCTGTGAATTCCGGATAAGTCTGTTTTTGCAGACAGGGCAGATATGAAATCTCTGGTTCGGGAACTTATTGCCTCTGTGTATACAAGCTGACTAGATCACTGCTGCCTATTTTAAGATTACGTAATATGCATTGCAATGGAACAACAGGTGTTTGAGACTGATGCTAAGTGTGATATCGTGTATGATGCATGCTGTAACGATACTGATTTTGATACAAACTATGAAGCATGTTTGTCTGTCGCTTATGGTCTAAGGAAATGCGTTTAAAGTCTAGGGAACTGCGCATTTATGAGGTGGTCAGGGAACCACAAGAGTTGCTTTAATGAACAGATTTCTAAATTGTCAATAAGGACTAAAGAGTACTAATAGCAGAGGTTGCCAGGGGCACTCCGCTTTTAGTCGGGGAAATCTGACAGTGACAGTTTGGGGGTTAGATATATGGAAAATCGGTCGACCATCCCCAATTCTGTGTAAAAGATCATATTAGTGATCAGACTTAGAAAATAAGAGTTTTAGAGCTGCCTGTAAGGTGGGATTTTCCCTAAACAGGAAGCATCAGTTTCGGCTGTGTAAAAAAATTGTCTTAAGTTAGTTTGTGACAGGGTAGGAAAGAAATGTTTTCTTATTAGTGCATGCTATATGGTACTAACAGCTAAACAAGATTGTCTGTGTCTAATTGCCTGTAATTCCTGAGGGTGTATGTCCAGAGAACATATCACATTATTTGGGCTGCAAGAAGACAGCACAAGTTGAAGGAAGTTTGCCAAGAGAGCACTTCTGGGTGAAATTCCAGTAGAGTTTTTCACAAAAAAGAAGGATGGGAAATATTGTAAGGAAAAAGTCGACTTAGGTCCCATCCACATCAATGTTATTGGCAGAAGACATAATGACAAAAGAGGTTGGTAAATACACTTGTCATAATATAAAACCACCTTTTAAGACAAATGCATATCAAAAGTGATATTGAGGACACATGAGGACATACACACACAAAAAAAAAAAAAAAAAAAAAAATGGAAAAAAATGGAAAAAAGACAAAGATTAGAATTAAACGAGGATTCAGAAATCCTTTTAAAAGAGCTACGAAGGATAGTATTTAAAAAAAGAAAAAAAAAATCTCTGCCTTGCCTTCTCAAAATCAGCTGTCATGTAACATGAGTTCTGGTAAGCTATTTTAAGGTGCTTCTAGGCCAGTGTAAGCTCAAATTCACAAGCTGCTATTTGTGAGACAAAGTTTTGGAATATAGATTTGTTTGAAATGACTTCTGTAATGCAGTTTTTCAGCAAATTTAAGGAAGAAGTTGGTAAGTTTTCTTATCATTTTTCTTTATTATAGAATGTTTATGGAAGTTATTTAAATTTAATTATGCATGTCACTGCTAAAACTTAGCCATGAAAAGTTTAGCAGTTGAATGAAACAAAAAGTAACAATGAAAGTTTTTTTTTAAGAAACATAAGTAGCTACTGTAAAAAAAAAAAAAAAAAAAAAAAAAAATGGGGTCTTGTACAAGAATAAAGTTAAATTAGTTAATTAGTTTTATATGCCGGCATTGCATTAAATTAAATTGCATTAAATTAGATTTGAATTAAAATAAGTTAAATTAAAAATTGAATTGAAATAAAGTAAGGTAAAGAAGGAACATTATTTTAAGGTATTAAGTTTTAATTAAATATTGTATACAATATGTAATATGATATGTGAATAATGCTATCTGGAAGATAATTTCCATAGAACAAGGTAAGGATCCGACCTTGTTCTCCTGGAAATTGTGTAAATGTGTAATGTTTAATTTATTTGATATTTATGTATTATGTTTTTATGTTTTAACAGCAGCTGTGAAGATAATTAATTATTCTATGAGACACTTGCATTCCTTGAAACTTTTGTTAAAATGGACCAATGGCTGGCACAGTGGAAAAAAAAAAGTAGCCATTTTGGAGTTTTTCCTTTGCCAATTGACATAACTGAAAATGCACAGTAACATGACTCTCCTGTTTGTAGGTGGTCTGCAAGTACATGAGCAGACATTTTTTGTTTTTAAAAGTTTACCATGGTTAATCTTTATGTGTAGCAATCTAAATTGCTCTGGTAAAAGATTTAAATGAGAACTGTTTGCTGTATTAATCTGGTGTAAGTCATTTTTGACTGATGGTCCTCTTTAAAATAAGTATTTGGTAACTGGTTTAAGAAATTGTCTAAAGAAATATCTTCATGATATTTGGTTTCAAAGCTTAGGAATGTTTTAAGCAGCTGTTTGTGTACGTCGTGATGCTCTAATTTTGAGTAAAGTTTTTTTTATGAAATAGATTAAGTTCATTTGATAAGAATTCATTTGATAAGAATACTGTGAGAATGGTATTACTTGTATAAGAATGTCTTTGAACAAATAAGTAATAACTTTGGAAGGCGTAATTAATACAAAATTATTAAGAGCCTTATTTGCTGTCTTAGGATGCATGTCAGTAGTTGCCAAGGACAGTAAAGGACAAATGCTACATGTCACTTCACTCAAGAAGTGTCTTATGCGTTCAAATTATTCTTATACAAGTTTAAATACTTATTTACGTTAAAAAAAAAGGCTTTAAGATATATTTTTGTAACAATGGTCAATTACCTTTTTGTTTTGGAAAAAGAAAGATTTACTAGTATATTGAAGCCTAGTTAAAGTCCAATTATTATAATAAGAGTTTGCCTTATTAGATATAAGGTTCCCTATTTATTTTTAATCTTGTTAAAAGTCATCATTATTTAAAGCAATTAACAGTCGGTTCAAAAACTTTTCTATATGGTTTTAAAAAGGTTTTTCTCCAGCACGTTTTAAAGTGATCAGTACTTGGAGAAGTTTTGTGAAATACATGTTCACCTTATGGTATTACACCTTTTAAAAATAGAATGAGCTAGAAGTATTTTTGGCCTTTCTGAATTACTAATGTTAAGAGCTGAACAGAGCTAAATGAAGTTGAATTTGTTCCACAGAGTTCAAACAAAGAGGGGAAATATGTATAATGGTTACATTCTTTGGTATTAAAAAGGTGTTTGAACTCATGAAACAATTTAATAAGCATAACACTTTATATGTGATAAAAAATATTTGTTTTTAAGTAAAGTACACAGATACGCCTCCTTTACCTCTCTTCTGCGTTTTCAGAAGTACATATTTAATTTGTTTTTAATTAAAGAATAGCAATTTATCACCATGAAGGATCATACATAATGAGGTTTTTGTGATAGTGGATGATAAAGGTGAAAAATTTAGCTTTTAGCATAAATGGCTGAAGGAAGAACACATCACTGAAATGTAGGAATTGGCATTAGGTGGAAGGCAAAATGTGTGCACTGACAATAGATTAGCTTATGAGAAAGGCTATAGATGGAATATTTTTATGATGTTGTTGTATAACTGAAACAAATTAATGAGAGTTACGGTGACAGCCATGAATCCTGATCATGAATTCCTATGAGGCCCTCAAACACGCTGGCATTTCTGGAAAAGGTTCATACCCAATACAAATCTCACCTGAGAGACTCAGTGCCACTTGCTACCAAGATGAGACTGCGAAAGGAGTAAGTCTTGAGCTCAAGCATTGGTAGTACTTAGGTTGGAGGAACTGTGGGTAATGATAAGTGTCAAAGCGTAAGTCTGCTTCAGGAAGAAGCGCTGCTGGACTTATTGCCTCTCGATGGTGCCTCAAGAAGACATAGCCCATAGCCCAGTATGTGTCACTGTCCAACTTAGTCAGCCCAGTACAGTGCATTACATTGTTTCAGATATAAGCAATATTGATATTTAATTTAGTTTATATGAAGACCTGTTGTGCAGGTAATATAGTGTAAGTATTTACTCAGTGCATACTTAGGCCTACCCATCCATTTCAGAGATTGCAGAACTACATCCAACTATCTATCTGAAGTATGCCTCTATTAGTATGTCCTGGTGAACAAGGTGTTATTGGAATCATATTGGATTCTTTAACATTATAAAAGTCTATTAAGAAAAATCTATGAAATGATTAAATTGTTTATGCCCATTTGTCATTCTTATATTTAAGTTAAGATGAAAGATGAAAAGATCTTTTAAGATAAGTATGTAACAGACGAATAGGACCACTGGAAAGAAAGTATTCAAAGGCTTTGTTATAGCGAATTTTGCATGGTTTACAGTTTTCTTATTTGGATGTGTTTGCCATTGCAGAAATCTCTGGATACAGTCATGAGATACTAAGTGCAGACGAGTTGATAATTGCATCAGTAGAAAGAGAAAAGAGCCTGAGTACCAATCAAAAGACAGAAGTTGGCTTCAGCGGCAAAAGAGCATCGTTGTTTACTTTGCCTTATTGTTAATTGTGCTGCTGTTATGAATTTGTACTTTGTACATAAGTGATTGGTTATTTTGAAAATCTTCAAGAAATTGTATATTTCTCTTTTTATTTGAAGTCATTCATGATGCAAAATGTTTGTAAACATTTTTAAGACACTTGTGAATAGAATAATGGCATCTAAGTGTATTTTTCACATGGAGGGAAACGCTGCAGGTGTGCATGGTGATTAAGGCTAAAGGCCTAGTCCAAGTATTGATGCTAAGCAGAAAGAGTTCTTCTGAATAGTACCAGTACTGCATGCCTTTGCGGAATGACTATTGTCTCCTTACCTCAAGTTCTTAGAAATTTGGGCTAACGAAATGTACGCCAAGGCCTGTGAAGTATTTCACTCTCGTCAAAGCAAGATGCTTGGTCTTGCTCTGACTTTCTTAAAAGTGAATTAAAGGTGTATTAACTGTAGTGGTTAGAATAAATATTTGCTGTTTACATATGACACGATAAGATCATATTAGTAAAGTAACTAATGGGCAGTGGATAATTTAAAAATTTTAGTTTATACTTTGTGAAAAAAGACATTTGGTTTTACAAGTAGGTTGTAATAGATAAATATTCATTGGAAGACTTTTTGATTATAATATGACTAAACTAATTGATTATTGGGATTTTAGATTATTAGATTTGGTCAAAAATTATAAAAAGGAGGAACATGTAAAGGAAATTATAAGTTTGACCAAAATCTAATAAAATATAATGAAAATTCACATTTGAACGGATCTAGTTGAAACATATAGCTCCATGCAAAGGTCAGCTTCAGTGCCTATATATAGTTAGCATTCGTCTTACAGACCAGCAAGGAGAGATGAACAGTTGTCCCTATCAATCAATGTATGATGTAATGTGTGCATTCGGTTGTGATAGGCATTTCTTCATATATGGTGTATGCTAAATGTATATGCTGATGTACGAAGTTCTATGATTGGTTAAAATAGAACGCTTCCTTGTAAGTCTATTCTGTAATACAATAAAGAGAGGGGCACTCCCCACACGTGCCCACAACATCATGGCGGCCGTGCGTAAGTAAGCATTTGTGTGTGTCTCTTTGTCCTTAAATAATGTTAATTTCCCTTACACCATGTACATTACCCAAGGGGAACCATCACCTCAGCGCCACACCCCGTCCCAGCCGGCGCGTTTCGTAACGGACTCCCAGTTACTTTATCTGGGCCAAAGAGTAGTGATGGCGTTGAGGTGATGGTTCCCCTTGGGTAATGTACATGGCATATATGTTGATGGTTCTGACTCTCTTTTTTCCACTTGGCAGTCCTCAGAGGTATTAGAACAGGAGAAGCACTTTGGAGCACTTTATTGCAGAACGTTTGCACTTACTTTTCTTGTTTTTTATGTATATATGTTATTTATGAGGATTATTGCTGCACTTTACCGGTTGATGTATATATATGGATTTATTAATGTTAGCACTGGCTTCACAATATGTATTGGATTATAGTATATGCACATGTATGTAGGAGGAACATTCAGCTTACAGTGCCCTCCGGTGGTTTGTTGTGTTACATGTTTTTTTAAGTATTTTAATGTGGCCATATGTACTTGATAATAATAAAATAGTCATTATTTTATTAGATTTGAGTGGTGGTGCCATATTTTGGTCTGGCTTTTGTTGGGTGGTGTGGGACCCTACATTTGTCTCTAATTTTTTATATAGCTCTTATTCCTGCTAGATGTGCTCCCCCTTCTCCACCCGCAATTTCATGTCTACACCCGCTGTCACTTTCTTTCCTAACTTCCCCTATATCCCTTTCGCTGCCAGTCTATCTGAAGATTTTGTCACCCTTGTTGCCAGACCATTTATTACTATTTTGCGCTCCACATGTTCAACTGTGATTTTTGAAGGGATTTCCCAGGGAAATTATATATTGTTTTTTTTCAGCAGAGTCTGGGCTTTAACATGAAATGTCTTGTTTGTCATTTTTTAGTTGTATTCTCAATATTTTTGGGTGAAATAAAAGAAAATAAAAAGGGTAAAATAAAAAAAATATTTTTTACAATTTCTAGTGTTTTTTGTAATAAAAAATGTAAGTTTGTCAGTAAAAGCCCCATTTCTCCCGGTTACATCGGTACCACATATGTATTGGTAGACACCCTTTCCTGCCCAGGAGACTCCCCCAAACTGAATCAGTGCTTTAGGAGCTTTTCAGATAAAATACAACTGTGCTAGGCACTATGCACAACTTGCAGTTTTTCAAGAAAAACAACCCTTTACAGTCAAAATAGCCCCAACAAACTATATATTTCCTGAAAGTACCCACCCCAAGCTTTCGAGGCATATCAGGCTTGTTGACATGGGTGCAGATTTCTGGTAGTAATCCCTCAATGAATTCTTTGGTTGCACAGGGTTTCCCTAAAAAAAAAAACAATTAAAAAGCAGAATCAAAGCCACATTTTCCTAAAAAAAAAATATACAAACAAGAAGAAACAAGTTGAATCTGAAAAAGCAACTCCCCCTGAACAGAACAATACCCAACATGCATAGCTACTGTCAAGAGAAGAGTTGGCAAACACCCCAAAGTAAAGCGTGTGCGCAAGAATAACTTTACTTGGAAATTTCAGCTCTGCAGACAAAGTGCGTACCTTGCACTTTTTTTACCAAAACAACACGTTACATTTGGAATACCCCCCACAAACCATATATTCCCTGAAAGTACATACATTAAGCTTTCTAGGCGTACCCAACTTGTTGTAGTGGGATCCCTCAAATAAATCTTTGGTTGCACAGGATTTACCTTAAAAATGTATAAAAAAGCAGAATAAAAAACACATTTTCCTAAAATATCAATATGCAAACAAAAAAAACTAAAAACTAAAAAAAACTTTTAATTGCCAGCCTACTTGAAATTTTGTCTCTCCCTCTGTTGACAGGTCATTTTTCACCATTTTGTTCCATGTTTAACCGTGATTTCCAGGAAAATTATTTATTTTTTTTGCACCAGAGTTTAGGCTTTAACACAAAATTGTCTCATTTATTTCAAATAAAACATTTATTTTATTAAAGAAAACCATATTGCATGTGAAAGCCCCATTTGTCCCAATTGGAACGGTACCACATATGTAATGGTAGCCCCCCATTCCTGTCCGGAGACCCACCCAAATTGAAAAGAGCACTTTATAACATTTACAAATAAAATACAACTACTATCCACACTATAAAGGGTTAATTTAAAAAATTGGCACGGGGTCCCCCTTCCTAGGGGGGAGACACCATTTTTTGGGAATTCTAAGGGTTAAAAAACTCTCAAAAAAATGTTGTGAGGTCCCCCCTACCCAGCATAACCAGCCCAGGCACCAGCTAAGGGGATGGTAGAACAGGGCGCAGGGGCCAGCTTTGGTGGCCCCCCGCCCTGCCAGCTACAAGCCCCAAAGTATAATAACCCTGGGCTCTTCTGCCCCCGGCCTTTGGGGAGGCAGATGATTGGCATGGCACGCCAAGCCGCAGGTGACTTGCCAGACCCCGAGCCTTGTGAACTGGTACAGCGGTCTCATAGTTCCCTTACCAGTTCACAAAGGGGTAAATGTAAAATAAAACACACAGAAACAGAATAGAAAAAAATACATATATATATATTTTTTAATACTTTCCTCCCATCTATCCCGGAGCACTGTGTCCCATGATGATCACTCCTGGGGAGGGGTCAAAAACCCTTAAAATACCCCCAAAAAATGGCATGTGGTCCCCCCTATCCAGCATAACCAGCCTGTGGCCAGTATGGGGGCATGTAGAACAGGGAGCAGGGGCCATCTTTGGTGGCCCCTGGCCCTGCAGGCTACAAGCCGGCATAGCCTATTGCAATGAGCTCTTCTACCCCCCTGAGCTTTGGGGAGGCAGGTAATGGGGGGCTTGGGGTTAATGGCAAGTCACCCACTAGCCACAGGTGACTTGCCAGCCCCCAGCCTTGTGAACTGGAATAGGGGTCTCATGGACCCCTTACCAGTTCACAAAGGGTTAACAGTAAAAAAAAACCAAAAAAAAAAACACACACACACATAGAAAAAATGTCTTTATTAAAAAAAATGTTTTTTTACTTACCTCCGATTGTTAGCTCCTGTGTCCCTCACTGATCCGATGACAGATGTGGTGATGGCTGGAGGGGGGAGGCAGGGGATCAGAGCATCTCCTGCTTTCTCCTCCTCTGCCCAGCCATCACCGCATCTGAGACACCCGGGATGACGCCCATATGGTGACGTCATCTGCCCCGACCCCAAATGGGTGGGGCTATCCATAAAGATGGCGGCGCCTGTCGGAGAGGAGGGGTAGGGCCTGTCAGGCTCTCTCCTGAAGCTGAAGAGCCGGGGGGGTGATCAGAGGCTCCCCTGGTGAAGAGCAGACTCGGCGGAAGCCATTGGGCATGGAGGTGAATAAATGCCCTATTTTATTTTTTTTTTTTTACATGTAATGCCGGCGTCTGCTGAAGCAGGGGGGGGGCTATTCCAGGCAGTCCCCTGCAGCTGGGGCCCCCCAGATGAAGCGGAGACCAAGCCAGATCGAACGAGGGGTCAAGTGAGTGTTTTTTTTTTCACTTTCCTTTATTTTAGCGGGGGGGGGGAATAAGGCACGTAGATTCTACGTGCTTGGCACTGAAAGGGATATATCTGCTTATACTCTTCCCCCAGTGCTTATTTTAAACCCTCCTCCAACCTTTTAGCCATTCTCTCCCCCAGAACAGATGCACCCTCCCCCATTGAGGTGCAGCCCATCCCTGCCAAAGAACTTGTAGCCCACCGTAGTTGTCACAGTTCTCTAAGAACCCAAAACCCCACCTGCTTAAGGTACTCTTAAAAAATGATAGTTTTAGAATTTGCTCTCATACAAATCTCCTCAATGCCTCCTTAATAACTATCTCCTTTACAACAGCAAAACCTCACTCTATCAAGCAAAGAAACTTGCTGTAGCTTATAATCTGAATACCCCCGTAGAGTATTTTGAATTTCATTATGGTGGTGCTATTGTTTTAGGCTTGTCCTAATTCCCTTTGTTGCTATTTTAAATTCCTGCAGAGTTGAGCTATCTGTCAATATCTACAGGATGCTTCTTTCAAGAGGTTCTGGATGCAAACTGGTGGCCCTCGATGGGCCTACCGGATCTTAAAGGATACCATACAGCAACAATTTTAGTCAGACTGTCCGATTGGTTCCATCACTGGTCAGACAAGCTTTGGGTGAGTGTAGAGAGTGGCGCCTCCACCATGAACCTCACTGCTCTCCCGTGGATAGAACCCTCCTTGAGACCCAAACCACATAGCCTGCCAATTTTGACTTGCTCCCTGTTATCTGTATGGAATTCAATACTAAAGAAGAAGGAGCAATCACATGGACTGGGACCATTTACTCCCCTGTTCCCCCCGGGTTTAGGGGCAACTAAATTATTAATCTGGGAAAGATCACAGGGGACCAGACTGGGCGATACCCTGCAAAACGGCCGACCTCCAAGCCTTCAAGATCTGCAGATCCAGGGGCGGGAGAGATGGTGTCCTGGCTTCTTCACAGGCAGGTCGTCTCCTTTATCTGCTCCCATGCCCCGGTTTCTTCTCTCTCCAGACCCCTGACCTCTTTTGAGAGTATTCTGAGGTCAGATTCCAGACCAACGCACTCTCTCTCGCTCCTGTATAAGGTTCTACAAGCAGAGGGGGACTTCTCGGAGAGACTCGGGTATGTCAGTTGATGGGAGCGAGAGCTTGGTCGGGAATTGGATGCCGAGGAATGGGAGAAGTCTTTTACCTTGACAAATTTTTGGGGGAGACTGCCGCACTCTTACGGCAGTCTCCAGTGGTGGGTGCCCGGTTCACGGAGACGCCGCACAATCCAATTTCAGTTGAAGAACCAGCACTCCAGACGTGATCAATGTCAAAGAATTGTATTAAAGATCCAAACATGATCAGAATGTACAATAAAGTCCATAAGTCCAATGCATGAGGTTATCAGTCAAAGTTTCGGGGTGCACTTAGGCCCACTTCCTCAGGACTAACCACATGTTAAGAATGCAAAAAGACAAACATTTGAAACCCGCTTCTCCACACACCAGGGAGTGCTCAGTGAAGGGTGAGCATCTGTGACTGGCTAGCTTTGTTGTTTCGTTCTTTCAGCATGTGCGAATTGAATATGTTATTTGTGGCACAAAGACATCTCTCCTATATGGCCTCTGCATGGTCCCTATCGATGCATACACACCTAATTAACACATCAAAGCACCGACACCGACGAGGAGATGGTGTTGGAGGGTGAGAGGGAAAAATTTAATTTCACTTGGACGATCTGTATCATGGCACAAAACACCCCGGAATTCAGGGCACAACTCACCTCATTTTAACCTGGTGAGAGTTCGAACCCGTGGGAACACTTGCCCCAGGCTTCTGGTACAAAAGATTGCTCCAACAGGAATCTAGGTTAATTTTTGAAATAGGTACGATGTCCAGGAATGGGTTGAATACAGATCTAGGACTGGGTGCTTTTTTGTGAGATATGTGTATTGGTGGGTTTCATAACTAGAAGGATACTGTCAGCACTAATGGTGGGAAGTAAGATAGTGACATATTATTAGGTTCTAGTTTCCTGATAGTTATCGGCAGTATAGATGGTGAGAGGTACGATTTTTGACTTTATGCCACTAGGATTCTAATACCTTAAACTAACTGCATATAGGCATACATTACCTCATAGTGCAGATTGAAGACTTTTCTTGGGTCTCGATGGTGGTGGGGTAGTGATGGCACCTTGAATATGGCAGAAACAACTTGCGTACCTCAGGCTAATTTTTCCTTGATAGCATAGCCTAATTATTGCTTATTGCATTGTGCTTTGACAAGATAGGTTGCCGTGCACACATGCATCTAAGAGGTGTCCCCAAGTATTTCATAATGAGGTGAAGGTGGAGGCATAGTGTACAGGTATTTAGGTATGCACATAGCATGTATGTCTGTATGCTTGTGGTGTATGAGCTGATCTGCCGGCCGGATGAGCATTAATGCCCACAGCCTGAAGAGAAAAAGACCACAATATAACACAGTTTGAAGAGAAAAAGATCACAACATAATACAACAGATATCGATTTAATAGCCATGAAAAAATGTGCGCAGAGAATGCGCACATATTGACAATGTATATTGAAGATTGCTGACTTTGCCCTGTATATTCTTACTAAGAAGTCCACTCGGTGATTGCATGAAGCCAGTGAAAATGATGGTGTAGCGGAGCCCCTCACATCTGCCCAATCAATGGCTGAGCTGTGATGTGCCTGTGAAGCAATCCGTAAGCTGATTGGAGACAGATAGGCTAGGGGAGGCACCAGGCATATAAAAGATTGAAGTGGAGGTGACCCACAACCCTGACGAAGCACCGGTGGGCGGAGCAAAATGCGCATCGGCGGCCGGCCGGACCCACCACACGCACGTCACCCGCCACTAGCTCTGCCCTGGCCACACATCTTCGGAGTGTTGCGCAACACGAGTATAGGCTGCAAGTCCGGGAAACTGAAAATTGAATTAATCTACAGCTAAGTAGTGTTTATGCATTGTATCCCATCCATCACAGTTACTTTTAACAGCTATTTGTGCAACCTGCATTGTGTATGTGCGGAGTTAGTCACAGCTTCACTAGCGCACACGCTGCTGAGTCCCAACATTGGAACAGAGGGTGGCAAAAGGCAAACACTACCTGATGAGTTTTTCCAGACTAGCCATGTGAATATCTTTCTCTGCCCTGAGCAGAATCATGTTGCAACACACCTAGTAAGACGGATGCCATTGCCGTGCTGAAATGCTTAATGGCGCACGTGCACTTTAGTGACTTTACGAGTCACTTTATTATTAGGCTGGATACAGCAATGTAATTTGGTGGGGTGTGTATGTGCGTGTGGGAGGTATAAATGTACGGAGGGCCCCTGTTATTTTAATGCACTATTAATTGTATTTTATTGTTATATGGGATGTTTATCATATATGTGTGCTGAGAGGTTAAAGCAGGAGTTAAAAGAAGAAGTTACAAGCAGAAGTTCGGAAGCTGTAAGTATCTGCCTTGATTTCATATTGTTATTTTAAGTGTTGTAAATTCTACACTTGGTGTTCCCACAAATTCATACAATGGGTTCCATGCCTAACAATGCTGTTCAGTGTACATCTTGTGCTATGTATGCACTTCTTGATCAATCGGTCGATGGTGAATATATATGCCCGGGATGCCTGCGAATCTCTGATTTGGAAGCCGTGATTCACGATCTAAATAAGCGATTGGCAACACTGAGAGAAATTGTTATCATGCAAAAGAGTCTGGATCTCACTGATCTGGCACTACATGGCTCAGGGTCAGGGGAGGGTGGTAGTATGGGGGGAGAGGAAAAGCAGGAAAATGAGGCAGCTAGCTGGATAACAGTTAGAAGGCGGGGTAGGGGTAAAAGTTACAGGGAGGCTAGCCCTGAACAGGCACCTCCAAACAAGTTTGCCCGGTTGGCAGATGAGGAGGATGTTAGCTCAGGGATGGCAGAGCTGCAGCAAGACACATCTGTCGGCTCCAGTAAGGAAGGAAGGGGAAATGGGAGAACAGGGCAGGCAAGACAGGTGCTGGTAGTGGGTGACTCTATTATTAGGGGAACAGACAGGGCAATCTGTCACAAAGACCGGGATTGCCGAACAGTGTGTTGCCTTCCTGGGGCAAGAGTACGGCATGTAGCGGAGCGGGCTGACAG
Organism: Gastrophryne carolinensis; assembly: GCA_027917425.1. Classification (NCBI taxonomy): domain Eukaryota; kingdom Metazoa; phylum Chordata; class Amphibia; order Anura; family Microhylidae; genus Gastrophryne; species Gastrophryne carolinensis. The sequence goes on from CM051242.1 coordinate 110,271,616, forward strand.
ATTGTTGGGAGGGGCTGGCGTGAACCCAGCGGTCATGGTGCATATTGGCACAAATGACATAGGAAGAAGTAGGTGGAAGGTCCTTAAAAATGATTTCAGGGACTTAGGCCGTAAGCTTAAGGCAAGGACCTCAACTGTAGTATTCTCAGAAATACTACCAGTACCAAGAGCCACACCAGAGAGGCAGCGGGAGATTAGAGATGTAAACAGGTGGCTCAAAAATTGGAGTAAAAAGGAGGGGTTTGGGTTCTTAGAGAACTGGGCCGACTTCACAGTGGGCTACAGGTTCTTTGGCAGGGATGGGTTGCACCTCAATGGGGAGGGTGCATCTGTTCTGGGGGAGAGGATGGCTAAAAGGTTAGAGGAGTGTTTAAACTGAGCATTGGGGGGGAGGGTAAAAGCTATTACAAAGGGGAAGTTAGGAAAGAAAGTGACAGTGGGTGTAGACATGAAACTGGGGGTGGAGAGGGGGGAGGGGTTAGCACATCTAGCAGGAATAAGGGCAATATACAGAATTATCAAAATTGTCATAAGCATTTGAAATGCATGCTTACAAATGCTAGAAGCTTGACTAATAAAATGGATGAACTAGAACTGATAATAACAGAAGAACAATATGATATAGTGGGGGTAACAGAGACCTGGCTGGATGAAAGCTATGACTGGGCAGTAAATTTACAGGGATACTGTGTGTTTAGGAGGGACCGTAACAAACGCAAAGGGGGTGGAGTCTGCTTAATTGTAAAATCCTCTCTACAGCCTGCTCTGCGGGAGGATATATGTGAGGGGAATGACCATGTGGAGTCTGTATGGGTAGAAATACATGGAGGGAGAAACAAAAATAAAATACTGATGGGGGTTTGCTATAAACCTCCAGATATATCCGAATCCATAGAAAATATGATGCTAAGGCAAATAGATATAGCTGCTAAACTAAATGAGGTAGTGATTATGGGGGACTTTAACTACCCAGATATAGACTGGGATGCTGAAACATGCGTTTCGCATAAAAGTAATAGTTTTTTATCTAAAACAAAAGATGGCTACCTTTCCCAACAAGTACAAGCTCCAACAAGGGGGAAAGCCATATTGGACCTAATACTAACCAATGTACCAGACAAAGTAATAAAGGTACAGGTTGGGGGACACCTTGGAAGCAGTGATCATAATATCATTAATTTCCAATTAGCAGTCACTAGGGTGCCTTATCAAGGAGCCACAAAAACGCGGGACTTCAAAAAGGCAAAGTTTGACCAACTTAGAGATGCCCTACACTGCATTGACTGGGAAAATGTCCTTAAGAACAAAAGCATGGACGCTAAATGGGATACTTTCAAAGGAATACTTAATTTTCAGTGTGACAGATATATACCTTACAGGAATAAAACTATTAGACACACATGTAAACCGATGTGGCTAAATAAAAAGGTTAAGGGGGCAATAAACAACAAAAAAAAGGCATTTAAACGTTTCAAGCAGGAAGGGACAGCGGAAGCGTTAAAAAACTATAAAGAAGAAAATAAACAATGTAAACAACAGATAAGGGCAGCTAAGCTGGAGACAGAAAGACTGGTCGCGAAAGAGAGTAAAACTAACCCCAAATTATTCTTTAGCTACATAAACCGTAAAAGGTACAAACCTGAGGGTGTGGGCCCCCTGAAAAGCAAGGATGGGACCCCTATAGAGGGAAATGAGGAGAAAGCTAATTTGCTTAACAACTTCTTTGCTTCTATATTCACAAAAGAATTCGACATGCCCAGTGAAATGCAGGGGAATAACCGAAACCCTCCATTAAATGTCACTGGTCTAACCAAGGAAGAAGTCCGGCACCGTCTCAAGCAGATGAAAATCGATAAATCACCGGGACCAGATGACATACATCCTCGTGTTTTAAGGGAGTTATGTACAGTAATAGACAAGCCGTTATTTCTAATATTTGTGGATTCCATAACTACAGGGTTTGTTCCGATGGATTGGCGCTTGGCAAATGTGGTGCCAATATTCAAAAAGGGATCTAGGGGGGAACCTGGGAACTACAGACCGGTAAGCTTAACATCTGTGGTGGGCAAGCTGTTTGAAGGTTTCTTAAGGGATACTATCCTGGAGCACCTTGGGGAAAATGACCTTATTACTCCATATCAGCATGGATTTATGAGGAATCGCTCCTGCCAGACAAACCTGATCGGCTTTTATGAGGAGGTAAGTTCAAGATTGGATCAGGGGGAGTCATTGGATATCATATATCTTGACTTTTCTAAAGCATTTGATACTGTGCCACATAAAAGGCTGGTACAAAAGATGAGAATGCTTGGACTGGGGGAAAACGTGTGCAGATGGGTGGGAAATTGGCTTAGTGATCGGAAGCAGAGGGTGGTTATCAATGGTACACACTCAGATTGGGTCACTGTTACTAGTGGAGTACCACAAGGGTCAGTTCTGGGACCAATTCTCTTCAATATATATATAAATGACATTGGGTATGGATTAAACAGTAAAGTCTCAATCTTTGCAGATGATACTAAGCTGAGTAAAGTAATTAAAACAAAGGAGGACAACAGGCAACTACAAACAGATTTAGATAAATTGGAAGCATGGGCAGTTAAATGGCAAATGAAGTTTAACACAGATAAATGTAAGGTTATGCACATGGGAAGGAGAAATATGTGTCATGATTACACACTAAATAAAGAAACACTTGGTAAAACAACAATGGAAAAGGATCTAGGGGTTTTAGTTGACAATAAGCTCAACTGTAGTAATCAATGCCAGGCAGCTGCTGCCAAGGCAAACAGGATCATGGGGTGCATCAGGAGGGGCATGGGTGCTCATGACCAGAGCATCATTTTACCCCTGTACAAGTCACTGGTCAGACCCCATATGGAATACTGTGTACAGTTCTGGGCACCTGTGCTTAAGAAGGACATATCAGAACTGGAGCACGTTCAAAGAAGGGCAACAAAGTTAATAAAAGGAGTGAGGGGGCTAGAGTACCCGGAAAGATTGTCCAAGTTAGGCTTATTTAGTCTAGAAAAAAGACGATTGAGGGGTGATCTAATAACTATGTATAAATATATTCGGGGTCAATACAAGGATCTGTCCCACAATCTATTTATACCCCGGAGTGTAACCATAACCCGGGGGCATCCACTAAGGTTAGAGGAAAGGTGCTTTCTCCACCGACATAGGAGGGGATTCTTCTCTGTAAGAGCAGTGAGACTATGGAACTCGCTGCCAGAGGAGGTAGTAATGAGGGATACATTAAAAATGTTCAAAAGTGGCCTTGATGCCTTCCTGGCATGTAATAACATTTCCGGCTATGGCTACTAGACCACTGGAAGGAGTTAAACAGGCTGAACTGGATGGACTAAAGTCTTTATTCAGCCTTACATACTATGTTACTATGTTACTATGTTACTATGTTAGATTGGTGCAATAAATATCTGTCATTTCTCTGCAACTGGTGTAATTGCATTTAGTGCCGGTCCTACACTTAACCCTGTTTTTTGTGTCTAGTACAAATTGATCATAATGGCCAGAGCCTACTCATTCTCTACTCTTTTCTTCTCTCTTTCCCTCCTGTACCCCCTCTCCCTTCCCCCCCGCTGTCCTCCCTCTCTTCCCCCCCCGCTGTCCTCCCTCTCTTCCCCCCCCGCTGTCCTCCCTCTCTTCCCCCCCCGCTGTCCTCCCTCTCTTCCCCCCCCTGTCCTCCCTCTCTTCCCCCCCCTGTCCTCCCTCACTTCCCCCCTCTGCTGTCCTCCCTCACTCCCCCCCCTGCTGTCCTCCCTCCCTTCAGCCCCCCCGCTGTCCTCCCTCCCTTCCCCCCCGCTGTCCTCCCTCCCCCCCCGCTGTCCTCCCTCCCTTCCCCCCCCGCTGTCCTCCCTCCCTTCCCCCCCCGCTGTCCTCCCTCCCTTCCCCCCCCCGCTGTCCTCCCTCCCTTCCCCCCCCCGCTGTCCTCCCTCCCTTCATTGTCGCTTCCCATGCCCATCAATAAGTATGTTCTTTCTCTCATATCTTCTTCGTTCCTTTTTCTTCTCTTTTTTTTCTTCTTCTTCCTTTCCCTTTTTTTCCCCCTCCCGCTCTTCTTTTTTTTTTTTTTTTTTTAAATTCTTTATTTGTCCAAGTTTGTGCAAAGCATATCAAGTTCGAATGCATGGTATTACAAAAATGATGCAGGCACATAAATATCCATCAAAGGACGAGATATTGCAGCATACATAACATTGCATCTTGAAATTTCAATCGAAAACAACATAACTTACTAAGCTACGCCTCCCTGAAGAGCTCTGGGGGCAGGAGAGTAAAAGGTACTATGAAGTCAAGCTATTACTAGATATCTATATAATAAATCTATCACTTGAACAAAACAGTGCACTTATTTTAATCAGTGAAAGAACAAGTGGGAAAAAAAAAAAAAAACGAGAGATAAGGGGGAAGAGCAAGTAAGGGAAAAGGGGGGGGGGTGCCAGGAAGGAGAATCAAGGATAAGGTAACTCGGGAATAGAGGACTATATTTCCACTATGAGGCGCTCATAGTCCTCGGACTCAGTATATTGAATCCACGGGAACCAAGTCGCCATGTACTTCTCATAGCCATCCTCCCCAGGCGTCATTAGATCCTCAAACCTCATTATCTCATTAAGTTTTCGGGCCCACATTGCAAGGGTAGGGGGGTCCTCCCTTTTCCACAGTTGCGGGATACACATCTTGGCTGCATTTAGGAGATGACACATCAGAGAGCCACGATACCTCTTGAGTGGGATTTTTGTCAGATGGAGCAAGCACAGAGCAGGATCATCTGGGATCTCTTCATTCAGCAGGCTCCCTGTCACCTCTCTAACCCCATCCCAAAAGGTCTTCAGTTTAGGACATGACCAGAAGATGTGAAGCATGCTTCCCTCCCCTCCATTACACCTCCAGCACTTTGCCTCTACTTCGGGGCACCACCTGTTAATCGCGGTCGGGACTTTATACCACCTTGTCAGGACCTTGTAGCTACACTCTTGAAATCTGGTGCATATCGAGGTTTTATGGGGGTTCTCCAGCAATCTACTTCTCTGCTTCGCAGTGAAGACCCTGCCCAAGTCTCTCTCCCACTTCCCCAGATACGGAGGTGGCGCCATATTCGGAGGACTGATCAGCATCTTGTAAATACATGAGAGGGTGTGACTCACATCCTCTCTACTTGAGCACAGCTCCTCAAAGGGGGTAAGGCCTCTTTGCACCCTTCTATGTTCTCGCAGCATTGAGAAGAAGTGTGTCAGCTGTTGTTGCTGCCATGACGTCCATACAGGAAGCCCTCTCTCGGCAGCCAAGTCCCCCGTTGCACCCCACTCTCCCTCTCGCAGAAAGGGACCCACCCTAAAGACACCCGCCTCCCTCCAAGCCCCGGGGGTAGTTCCTCTACAACCAGGGGGGAACCCGGGGTTGCCCAAGACCGGGACCATTGGTGAGGGTGCCGGAGAGAAGTCTGATCGCTGAAAATACTGGCCACATACCCTTAACGTGGTTCCTACGAGGGCGTGCTTCATTGCTAGTGGTATGTCTTTCTGGTCGACCCATGGAATACAATCAACTCTGGCCCCCACAAGGTTCTGTTCAATGGACACCCACTGCTTATGTCCCCGGTGCAGACACCAATCCACTACTCTGTTAAGATGGGCTGCAGCGTAGTAAAGCCCCGGATCAGGGAGACCTATACCGCCCTTATCTTTGCTCCTAGTGAGTATGGTCTTACGTATCCTTGCTCTTCCTCCTCCCCATACAAATCTCCGAAAGAGTGCATCCACCTTCCGGAAGAAGGCCTGTGGGATAGCCACTGGGAGGGCCTGTAATAGATAGAGAAGCCGTGGGAGCAGCACCATTTTTAAGGCATTACAGCGTCCGAACCACGAGAGTCTCCCACCCGACCATCTGACCACTTCCTCTTCAAATTTTTTGAGCAAAGGGGGGAAGTTAAGGGCAAAGACGTTCGCCAAGTTCCTACATATTTTTGTTCCAAGATAAGTAACACTTTCCTCTGAGCATCTAAAGGGGAAGGATTTCTGTATATTATCGAATCTTTTCGGAGGCACATTAATATTGAGAGCTTCGGATTTCTGATAATTAATTCTATATCCCGATAGATCCCCGTATTCATTTAGTTCTCTCATTAGGTTCGGTATAGAGGTTTCTGGGAGTGTCAGTCCAAAAATGAGATCATCAGCAAAGGCTGCAACTTTGTAGCTACCTATTTGGTCTCCCATGCCCTTTATGTCACTATTTCCACGGATTCTACACAAAAGGGGCTCCAAGGTGAGTATAAAGATTAGAGGGGAAAGTGGGCACCCCTGTCTCGTTCCATTTGTGATCTTAAAGGAGCCCGAGAGAATCCCATTCCCGATGCGGAGGGGGCGCTGTACAAACTGCTTATCCAGCCTAAGGCATTGGGGCCGAAGCCGATGTGACTAAGAGTGTTCTGCATAAAGCTCCAATTGACTCTATCAAAAGCCTTCTCCGCATCGGTGGCAAGCAAGAGGGACGGGGCACCACTTTTTTGGGCCCATTGGATTAAATTTAGGACTTTAATAGTATTATCCCTCGCCTCTCTATGTGGCATAAAGCCAGCTTGGTCAAGGGATATGATTTGGTGGAGATGTGGGGCTATCCTGGAGGCGAGTACTTTTGCAAAAATCTTGATGTCCGTATTCAATAAGGATATGGGTCTGTAGCTAGCGCAAAGGCCAGGGTCCTTCCCCTCTTTTGGGATGACCGATATGTGGGCCCTAAGCGAGTCTTGGGGGACACATCCTGGTTCCTTAAATGAATTAAAGGCATCCAAAAGTCCCCGGGCCAATAGAGGGAGCAACTTCTTGTAGAATTCTATCGTAAAGCCATCAGGACCCGGCGTCTTTCCCCCTAAGGCCCCAGACACCGCCCTCTGGACCTCTTCCAACAGAATCGGCCCTTCCAACTCCTCTACAATTTCACAGGGCAGAGTTGGGAGGCCAGACTCTCTGATATACTGCTTTATTGCTGCATCCCGTTCCCTACCTTCTATCTTCGGGAGATTGTATAACCCCTCATAAAATTTCTTAAAGGCCTCCGCAATTTCGGCAGTTAGGTGAACCATCCTGCCCTTCGAATCTGCAATTTTTGGGACAAATGGCTTCACCCTCTCTGCCCTCACGGCTCGCGCCAGGAGCTTCCCACACTTATCTCCTGATTCATAAAATTTGCTACGGCATTTGAGTTTTTGCACTTTTAGCCTCTCGCAGCACAGTTGCTTAAGTTTTTCTCTGGCTGCCATCAACGCCGAGAGGTGGACGGCAGAAAGAGACTTCCTGTGCAGAGTTTCCAGGCTTCTGATCTCATTCAGCAATTTCAGGACACTTTCCGATTTTTCTTTTTTTAACCTCGAGCCCATTTTTATTAGGGTTCCCCTGATGTAACACTTGAAAGTCTCCCACAGAGTCCCAGGGCTGATTTCAGGCGATTTGTTCAATTCAAAGAACTCCTTGATGTCTTTCTGGAGCTATATCATAACCCTTTGATCTCCCAACAGAGAGTTGTTGAGGCGCCAAGTCCAGCTTTTTGGTCCTGGGTGGGGGAGTGCAAGTCTAATCGAGATCGGTGCATGATCAGTGATGGTGATACATCCTATCTCCGTGTCTATAACCCGGTTTAAGGAGCCATGTGTTATCAGGAACAGGTCAATTCTAGAATATGACCCGTGGGGAGGAGAGAAAAAGGTATAGTCTCGTGTGTCTGGATGCTGTATCCTCCATGGGTCAATTAATTGATGTTGGGCGAGTGTCTTTTTGAGTCTCTTCAGCTTAATGTAGGATAGGTGAGGGGCCCCTTTGGAGGTATCTAAGAGTGGATCTAGGGTCAGATTAAAATCACCTCCCACCACTAACTCTCCCTCCCTAAACATTGCAAGTTCCTCTAGGAGCTTGCCTAGGAACGTCAACTGGGCAGAGTTTGGCATATAGACATTGGCAAACGTGTACAGCGAGGACGAGATCCGTCCCTTTAGAAATATCCATCTCCCTTCCTCATCAGTTTTAAAATCAACTAGTTCCCAAGGCAGGGATGCCGCAACGGCGATGCTTACTCCTCTTGATCTCGAATCTGGGGAATAGCTGTTGTACGTTTTCGGGAAATGTCTATTGCCAAAGGAGGGTGGGTTTGAGGCCCTAAAATGGGTCTCCTGGAGGAAGGCCACCTGAGCTCCTAATCCCCTCAAGTTCCCCAATACCAGGGACCTCTTTTCCGGACTATTCATCCCTTTCGCATTGAGAGAAACTAATTTAAAGTCCGCCATCTTAACTCTCAGCGGTATCTCTACCCTTGTATCCTCCTATCTAAGTTAATCAGTCAGCTTCTGGGGCACCTCACCACCTCTGCCCAAGGTACCTCACCAATTCAAAGGTGGTGGTGGTAGGTGGGAACAGGGGGGAAGGGGAAGAAAGAGCCCGGCTTCCAAGAACTACCGGGAAAGAAGGGGGAAACACCCCTAAACCAAGGAAAAAGAGCGAGTCCTATCGACCACTAGGATCGACAAGGCCCACCCACTGGGGGGTTGCGTTCGAACCAAGGGGAGAGCGCACAGGAGCACCCGCTCGCCCACTCCTGGTCGGGGGATACTAATAAGAACCAGAACCAAAAGAAAGGGAATAAGTCTAGTGCGGAGGTGCACGCTCATGCTCTAGAGGGAACAAACACTAAAGTTCCCCTCAAACGGGGTAAATACAGTCAACTAGGGCCACGTGTGCCCAGGAGACCAACCTATTGGGGTTGCAGCGTCCGACAAGAGTTGGGGGATTCAACGACGGTTGACGTCGGTTGACGTCGCTGGAACCGCCCGCGGGATTCATCGCTCGGGGCAGTGGCCCGGGGCCCACCGAGGACCCCCGGAAGGGACCCTGTTGGGGCGTGGGAGTCGTTGCCGGTAAAAACAGTCCTCACTCAAGTCTTGGCAAAAATAGGCTTAGGTTTATTTTGAGCAAAAACAGAAAACAAATGAACAAAAAACAAAATTCATGAAAATAAGGGGTTAAGTTATAGCTACCGTAGGACCAAGTAGCACCCCAGCTCTCAGCTCATCCTGACTGAACTGAACTGAAAATCCCTCCACCTATATACAGGTGCACTTATCTACCAATTACCAGTTTCCAACAGCCCTTTATTCTTAAAGGAATATACATCTGGTTTTTAAACAGAAATATTACATATAAATCATACATTAAACCACATGAAACAAAGCAACAAAGCATGTCTCCTTTAAAAATAAAAAGGAGCTTATAATCTATATACATATTAACAAATTATACACAGGAACATAAACACACTCGGTTTGGCTGCAGCTTTGCCTCACCTGGCAGTAATTAGCAGCATCCTATATAAACCCAGCACACCCTCTGCTCTGGTTTGGTCTCTGCAGGTAAGTAGCTGGTCATGCTGTGTGTGTGTTGGTGGGGAATAGTGAACTAGTTTATCTGTGAAAGGATAGTGGACAGAGATGAAGATTTGCTGGCCAGCAGATAGAAAAGAGAGAGAAAGATACATACACACAGACAGACAGACCTGCTCACTATTAACCCCTCAACATACCCCCCAACTCAAGTGGAAGCTTGTCCTTCCACAGAACACATCTCCTGGACCTGGGTACCGAATCGGGACAGGTGATCTGCATTCTTATGCTGACTTCCCGGTTTGTATTGGACCAAGAATCTGTATGGTTGTAGGCTTAAGTGCCATCTTGTCAGGCGGGCATTGTTACCTTTCATTGTGTTCAACCAAAATAAAGGATGATGGTCAGAGATTAACACAAATTCTTTCCCCAATAGATAATAACGTAAAGACTCTACGGCCCACTTGATAGCTAAACATTCTTTTTCTATAGTAGAATATTTCTCCTCTCTGGGAAACAATTTTCTACTAATGTACAAAATTGGGTGTTCCTCTCCATTCTGAAACTGACATAGAACAGCTCCGATACCTCTTTCTGACGCATCCACCTGGACTAGAAATGGCAGAGAAAAGTTTGAATTTCTTAATACCGGAGCAGAACAAAGCTTCTCTTTTAGTTTATTAAATGAATTTTCACATTCAGGAGTCCATTCCACAAGGTTTCTCTTGGTTTTCTTGGTAAGATCACTTAGTGGAGCTGCCAAATTTGAAAAATTTGGAATAAATCGGCGGTAATAGCCAGCCAGTCCTAAAAATGATCTTACCTCTTTTTTTGTTTTTGGGATTGGGGCATCCATCACTGCTGCGACCTTGGACATTTCTGGTTTAATTTTCCCACCACCTATAACATAGCCAAGATAAGATGTTTCTCTCTGAGCTATTGTACATTTTGTGGGATTGATTGTCAGCCCGGCTTTTGCTATGGCAGAGATTACATTGCCTAAATGCAACAGATGAGACTTCCAATCAGAACTAAAGACAATGACATCGTCCAGATACGCCGCACAGTATGAGCTATGTGGTTTTATGACTGTATCTATTAACCTCTGAAATGTAGCAGGGGCATTGTGTAAACCAAAAGGCATACGTGTGAACTGAAACAAACCTTGTAGGGTGGCAAAAGCTGTTTTTTCACGGGAATCTTCTGCAAGTGGTATTTGCCAATAGCCTTTAGTCAGATCAAATGTGGAAATGTATTGGGCATCACCCAGCCTAGTGATCAAGTCTTCTATATGGGGCATAGGGTAAGTATCAAATTTAGAGATCTGATTGAGTTTTCTAAAATCAATACAAAATCTCATTTCTCCATTTTTCTTGGGTACAATCACAATGGGAGAACACCAGGGGCTAGAAGATGGCTCAATGACTCCTAATTTTAGCATGTTTTGGATCTCTATGTCTATCACTGGTTTAAGTTTTTCTGGTACTCTGTAGGGTTTTTGGCGTATTGGTTTTACATCACCAGTGTCAATGACATGCTGGACTAAGTTAGTATGCCCTGGTGTAGTAACAAATGTGTGTTTATATTTCTGAATTAATAGATCTACATCTCTATTTTGTTTTTCAGAAAGTTCTCCACCTCTTTTAATCTTAGAGATTTGTGAAGAACTAGGAGACAATACAGAGTAGGCCTGCTCGAGTATATTTGGGTGACATTCTGACAGGTTAGTACAGGCCACATTTGGTCCATCAACCCATTTTTTAAGCAGATTGGCATGGAAAATTTTCTTCTTTTGAATTCTGCCTGGCATAGAAATCTCATAATCCACAGGACCAGTTTGGCGTAAGACTTCAAATGGTCCCTGCCATTTTGCTAGCAATTTGTTATCAGAGGTTGGCAGTAACAGCAAAACCTTATCACCTGGCAAAAAAGATTTTTGCTTGGCAGATTTGTCATACCAGCGTTTCATGCGTGACTGTGCCTCTGAAACGTTGATTTTCACAAAATCAGCTAATTCCGCCAGTCTGTCCCGCATAGAAACTACATAATCCACCAGGTTTTTTTGGTTTGGGCTAGGTTCTTCCCAGTGTTCCTTTATTACATCCAGTGGTCCTCTTGGTCTTCTCCCATAGAGTAACTCAAATGGAGAGAAGCCAGTGGCTGCTTGTGGAACCTCCCTGTATGCAAATAACACATATGGAAGCAGTTCATCCCATTGCTTTGGATACTGTACCACAAATTTACACAGCATCTTTTTAAGAGTTTGGTTAAAACGTTCCACCAAGCCATCAGTTTGGGGGTGATAAGGGGTGGTCCTCACAGCCTCAATACCAAGGAGCTGATGGATTTGCTTCATTAAACTGGACTGAAAGTTTGAACCTTGGTCTGTGAGAATTGTATGAGGAATACCCATCTGACTAAAGAACTTAATCAGTTCTTCTGCAATTCTTTTTGTGGTGATAGTTCTTAAAGGGATAGCCTCTGGATACCGGGTCATATAATCACTTAGTACAAGAACATATTGGTTACCTTTTTTACTTTTTTCAAGAGGACCAATGATATCCAAAGCTATCCTTTCAAAAGGGGTATCAACCATGGGGATGGGAAGCAATTTACATTTTTTGTCACCTGGGGCAATATATTGGCATTCTGGACATGATTCACAAAAAATTGCCACATCTGCATGTATTTTAGGCCAAAAGAACCGGTTCAGTATTCTTGACAGAGTTTTATTTCTACCCAAATGTCCAGAGAGTGGAATACTGTGAGCAATATTCATAATTGACTCTCTGTACTCAGAGGGTACCACAATTTGCCACACTTGCTCTGCTGTTTGTGGGTGCTGGCAAACCCTATACAGGATCTTATTTTTTAATGTGTAATAGGGATACTGTTTGGGTTCTTCTGTGTCCTCTTTCACCTGAGAGAACGGTAAGGCAAGGGTGTTATCTTGTCTTTGTTTAACAGACATATCCTCCCAATTTAAAGGTTGATTAGGTCCTTTTTCCAAGAGACAATGTTCAGACCGCCATTTTTCACGGGCAAGTCGCTTTCCTCTCTTAGAAAGATGACTTTTACCATTACCATCGAATACATCACCATCAAATGGAAACACATCACCTAGAGGTTGTACAGTAGATAGTGTTTTAACTTGTGACCTAGTTGTTATTGCCGAAATCAAACTGCTATTTTTGATCATAGTACCGAATCCAGGTATGTCCTGACCCAAGACTACAGAATATGGCAGCGTAGGTACTACCCCCATTTCTACTGACACTTGCATATCATCTATTTGCACAGGTATAATAGCCTTAGGGTACACCTTTTTATCACCATGCACACATGTCAATAGCAAATGACCTGTTATATTAGCAGAGTCCACCAAGTCTGATCTAATCAGAGACTGCTGACTCCCAGTATCAATTAAAGCAGTCACCATTTGGGAGTTCACAGTAACAGGCTGCAAATATTCTTTCACAAGTCCCGCACAATTTGCAGATCCTTTTACTTTTCTACTGGTTACCATGACACAGTCCTTAGCATAATGTCCAGTTTTACCACAGGAAAAACAAGTAATCTCCTTATGCTGGCCTTTATACTTAACAGTCTCAGCCCTTTGCTTATCAGTAACAGTAGTAAAAGGAATAGGTCTTACCACACTTGGTTTCTGGATCAGTCCTTTCCTTGCAAGCAAAAAGTTTTCAGCGAGTGTCACTGCTTGCTCACCATCATCAGGCTGATGTTCCTTGACCCAGATTTGCATAGGTGCAGGTAGAACATCCAAGAATTGCTCCATAATGATAGTCTCCATCACCTGTTGAACCGTCTTGCCCTCCACTTGGTGCACAATTCCGTCAGCTGGGTGTAGGCCTCTCTTGGCCCTTCCCTGTCCTGGTATCTGTAGGTCCGGAATTTTTGGCGAAATGTCTCTCCATGTATATTGTAGCGTCTCAGAATTGCAGCTTTAACTTTTTGGTAGTTTCCTGCATCCTCAGTGCGCATTTGGCTATAGGCCTGCAAAGCTTTGCTGGTGAGGAATGGTGCAAGATGAAGAACCCACTGATCCTCAGGCCACTTATTTGCTTGAGCCACTCTTTCAAACACTTTAAGAAATGACTCTATATCATCAGTCTCTGATAGCTTAGTAAGCTTTAAATTTGTAGTAGGAGGTATATTGCGCTGCATGGCTTGCAGCACCTGTAAGAACTGTTCATCTCTCCTTACCCTTTCCTTTTCTTGTTGCTGCAGCTCAATTTTACGCTGCTCCTCCTCTTTTTCTCTCCTCCATTGCTCACGCTCATAAGCATACTTTTCCTCCTCTTTTCTACGCTGGTCACTTAGCTCTTGGCGGTGAACCAACCACACAAGGAGTTCCTCTATATTTTTTGGAGTAGTTACACTCACCGGTGGATCCGTACCGCTCCCAGCTGCAGCGCCCTCCTCTGGAATCTTAGCTTTAGATTCTTCAATCTGGGTGCCTTCCATTTTGGATTTAGGGACCACTGGTTGGCGTCTTTCTGCAGGTCTGGGTGGTTGTATAGATCCCTTGGTTCGCTGAGATCGCCTTGGAGAAGAAGTTGTTATAAATCTCCTGGCATGACCTCTTCCGGCCATGGACTGAGTTTGACAGCTGCGCTTATGAGTCCAGTGCAGACAGCAAGCATCCCACTTCTGACACCATATGTTGGGGCGTGGGAGTCGTTGCCGGTAAAAACAGTCCTCACTCAAGTCTTGGCAAAAATAGGCTTAGGTTTATTTTGAGCAAAAACAGAAAACAAATGAACAAAAAACAAAATTCATGAAAATAAGGGGTTAAGTTATAGCTACCGTAGGACCAAGTAGCACCCCAGCTCTCAGCTCATCCTGACTGAACTGAACTGAAAATCCCTCCACCTATATACAGGTGCACTTATCTACCAATTACCAGTTTCCAACAGCCCTTTATTCTTAAAGGAATATACATCTGGTTTTTAAACAGAAATATTACATATAAATCATACATTAAACCACATGAAACAAAGCAACAAAGCATGTCTCCTTTAAAAATAAAAAGGAGCTTATAATCTATATACATATTAACAAATTATACACAGGAACATAAACACACTAGGTTTGGCTGCAGCTTTGCCTCACCTGGCAGTAATTAGCAGCATCCTATATAAACCCAGCACACCCTCTGCTCTGGTTTGGTCTCTGCAGGTAAGTAGCTGGTCATGCTGTGTGTGTGTTGGTGGGGAATAGTGAACTAGTTTATCTGTGAAAGGATAGTGGACAGAGATGAAGATTTGCTGGCCAGCAGATAGAAAAGAGAGAGAAAGATACATACACACAGACAGACAGACCTGCTCACTATTAACCCCTCAACAGACCCCCAAGGCGCCCCAGGTCCCGAAAGCTCCTCAGGCTCCGCTTCCTTCTCCTGGGTAGGTCCCCCGACAGCGGGGTCCCACTCGAGTCAAGCCAGTTCGGGATGTCCACTGGGTCACACCCCAGGAATGCAAACAGATCTCCAAGTTCACGATAAGATTTTAAGATGAAAGTCCCAGCCGCATTCTTCACGATCAGGTGAAATGGGAAACCCCATCTATACGTTGCTCCCCGACTGATGATGGTTTCGAGGAGGGGCTTCATCATTCTACGCATCTGGAGAGTCCGCCCGGACAAGTCTTGTAGAATCTTGATCGGCGCTCCTTTGAAGCTGAGGGTGCCCTTGTTCCACGCTCTCCTCAGGATTTCCTCCTTCAATGAAAAAAGGTGAATCCTGCACACAATGTCCCTGGGAAAAGCTGGGTCTGTCCTCTTAGGACCCAGGGCCCTATGCGCTCTGTCAAGTTCAATAGGGGTAGAGGGCTCCCTATTCAACACTTCATTGAATATTGCGGTGACCATAGCCTTAATGTCTTCTGCGTCTCGCGGCTCCGGGATACCTCTGATCCTCAAGTTGTTCCGTCTATTGCAATTCTCGAGATCGTCAAGGTGTAGCAGGCAGGCCGACAACATTGCTTCTTGGGAGTCGCATCTCGCCTCTAAAGCCCGCAGGCGGCTGGCGTAAGAAGGCCCCTCCACCTCCAAGGCCCGGACTCTAGTTTCAACTTCGGCTACTTCATGACGCACAGCGAGGACCTCGCGCTTGAAGCTTGCTTCATATTTCG
This sequence comes from Gastrophryne carolinensis, assembly GCA_027917425.1. Lineage (NCBI taxonomy): Eukaryota > Metazoa > Chordata > Amphibia > Anura > Microhylidae > Gastrophryne > Gastrophryne carolinensis. The sequence goes on from CM051242.1 coordinate 110,287,159, forward strand.
CGATCAGATTTTCAATCTCCCCCCTGGAGGGGATACCCCTCAGAAGAGAGATAGTCTCCAAGTGGATCTGACTCTCCTGCAATTTCTCTTCTGGTGGAACTTCCACCTGGGTATCCATGCTCCACTCGCTAGGCACTTCAGCAGCCGGGGCCCTCGGGGAGACCGCCGGAGTCATAGACAAAGGGTCGTCAGCCTGGGTAAATAGACTTTTTTCTGGAGAGGGTTGGAGCGGGGACAGGGGTGATCTCGACCTTTCATCCACGGTCCCCGGCGACTCGAGGGCATCCCCTTTCATTGGTCTCGGCTTCGCTGGTCTCTGCGGGAGACTAGGGCTCTGGGCTTCATGGGCACGCTCCAAGTCCCCCAGAGGAGAGCGGGGGGCACGAGTCGACCGTCGCTCTTCCGCAGGTGCATAGGCAAATCTGCTGAGGTTCGTTGAGAGCCCCCAGCGGGGCCCAGCGATGTGCCCTCCACTACGGGACTGCCGAGGACCAGCCTCTGTTTCATCCCCAAGTGACCCACCAGCTGCGGGGATCTCACCCCCGAACCCCGGGGGGAGTGTGCTCGAGGTATGCGGGGACAGAGCAGGGGGTACACACAGGGCAGCATCGTGGCAGTCCGGGGGAAGCCCCTCCATATCCAGGACCCTTCCTTTATTTTTCCCGTCAGGGCCTCCCGCTCCATCAGGCTGTGCATAGGCCTCTCCCCAGGTGGTGTACTGTGCCTTTAAGAGGCCGCAGCCGGCACGGGGCTCAGCAGAGGTATCAGCCGCCATCTTGCCATCCACCCTGAGGACTGTTCTTCTCCCCCAGCAGCTTTACTGTGAGGCTCCTCCGCCTGTGCCAGGGCGCCGTCTTCTCTAGCGACGCCCGGGGGACCCGCAGCACCCACCTTACGGGCCACAACGTCAGAGCGGCCTCCTCCGCTCCTGCTCTCTGGGCCGGAGCGAGCCGCCGGGCAGGCGCCGGACGCCATCTTGGTCCTCCCACCGGCCTCTGTCCTCCGCAGCTCACCGCCGTCTAAGCCAGCAGCCGGCGTTCCACACCGCGGTCCCGCCGACGACACTCCTCCGCTCTGCGGGGACTCTCCGCTCTCCCTCCCGGACTCCTCCATAGACGAGAAGGACGCGTGCTCCGGTCCTTCCTCTCCACGCCACCCGGACACTTCCTCAGCCGCCATCTTGGTAGCCTCCGCCACCTCATGATTCCAGGCCTTAGCAGACTTGCCACGGCCCGCCGGCGTCCCTCCACTGCTCCTCGGTCGTCGCTGACGCTTTGGCTTCTTAGCCATCCGTTTCCCCGGGCTCCAACCGCCAGGTAAGTGGGGATAATACGGGTAGGGAGAGCAGGAGATCACTCACACACGTCTCTCCACGTTCATGCCGGGACACGCCCCCCCCCCCGCTCTTCTTAAAAAATAAAAGAGGGGAGAAAAAAAAGCACTTACAGGATTATGGAGTCACAAAACCTCCACAAGTAGGATGAACCCCCCTCTTGAAGCTTGGGAGCAGAATGAGACAGGGCTACTCCTTAGAGGTTTCTCCTGGAGGTCGCCCAACAAGGTCTGATCAGAAGTAAGCGGGGGAGGGTTACACGGTGTGACTATGAGGCTTTGGGAAACAACTATGGTTATCATTCCCCGAGTATTTTATACTTATTAGACGAGGGGAATGTATGGAATGTGTTGTTAGTTTTCTATTTCAGTGATAGTTGACGCATGCTAAGATTGTTCAATGATCTGTCAATGTGTTTTGTGCTTTAATTTTTTCCTAATAAAAGCATATTGAACAAACTGGTGGCCCTCAATATGGTGTTTGCGGGCATTTTTTTACTATATAATTTAGTTGGTTTTGCCCACGTCTTTCATTATTCCTAAATCCAGAAAAGATACTTTGTTGTTTCATTATTCTAATGTAAACTTCAAATTTTGATTCCTCATGTTCAAAACATTCAACTTATTGAGGCGGTTCACTGTAACATACAAGTAACAAGATATCATCATTGTACATGTGCCATGTTAAAACATGGCACAGGCACACCTCCATTTAGATGTTTCCCCACAACCACCTCTCCCACCAACCCAGGTACAAGTTAAGGGGCACAATACTTCCCTATCACCCTTTCTTGTACATGGTGGTAAAGGCATTCATTAACAGTTTTTTTACATGGCTGTATGCCAGTCCTTTACTGCCAGCCATGTAAATTTCACGTGCCTGGCATTTTCCCAGTTTAGAGCTCCCCAACAAAAGCTCACCTCCATCCAGGATCCAGCGTTGGGGGTCTCCTCAGCTCCTGGGTGTCTTCCGAACACTGACCAGAGGTCTTCAGCGGGGCAAATAATGCAGATTCTCTGCCCTGTGCTGGCTTTTGACAACTCCCTCCATGTTTTTTATAACGGCAAGTGTGCTAATGTGAGCTCAATTCGTTGGTATAGAAGGCAAATCCCTTCAGCGGGTGAAAGAGCCGAACCCAGGGCGAGTGACAGTCCCAGCTTCCACCGCTCACCTTCGGCTGTCAGAGGGTGATGGATGATGTGGGAAAATAGCAACTGGCAATGGTAGTAAAAAAAAAAAAAAATACTTTCTCTTTTTACTTCAGGTCATCAGAGTAAATCAGTCACGATTGGGTTAACATCTCGGGTGAAGGGCGTGGACTGCAAGAACAAAGGCGTGGCTCCTCCTCCCGGGCCTATATCCTTCTGGCTGACTTCCTCCAATCCAGTTTCTTTCTTGCGGTTAGAACTGGACTGCAAGGGTGTATCTGAACTCCTCTCCCATTTACTTTTTGTTTTAAAAGAATTATGCCTTGGAAATGGGCGTATTGGAAACCTTGCCTGAGCCCTTTTACTCCTCTGATCTGCTTGGACCCACAATGCCTCCGCAGCTATGCTGAATCCGGATCAGGATGGTAGGGAAAGGGCCCAGGATCTTGGGGCACTCTGGGGTTTCACCTTATGTTTTGTAAAAAGAGCTAACAACCACAGGTTTTTTGTCTGGTGAGCCTGATTGGGGGGAACATTTGTTTTACCCCGTCTGTAATCACTACACGTAAGAAGATGGAGCTATATAAATATGAAAATGATGTAACCCAGATGTAAGTATGGGGATAATAAGAGTGAAGATGTAAGGCGATTGATAAACAAAGTTTGGACTTCTTGGAGACCTTAAAACTAGAGATGAGCGAACTTTTGAAAAATTCGATTCGACTGATTCGCCGAATTTTCCGACAAAAATCGTTTCGACCCGAATAAATTGGCGACGAATCGGTATTAAAAACGGCTATTTCTGAGCCTCCTAGAGCCTCAATAGGGTTGTAAACCATTCTGCCTTGCTGTAACACGCACAGGATGCGTGCTGGGTTAGTTAAATAATACTTTGAATAAATATCACATGCACATCAGAGGCATCGCTAATAGAATCGCAGAGCGGCACAATTGAATTCAAGAGAGTTGAAGTGGCATCACTATGAGGGGCAGGAGCCCAAACATTGCTTTAAAGAGACACTGGATTTGGCAGCAGCAGGAGCCCAAAAATTGGATGAATCACACCCTGGAGTTGGCAGCAGCAGCAGGAGCCCAAACATTACTTTAAAGAGACCCTGGGGTTGGCTTCAGGAGCCCAAAAATTGGATGAATCACACCCTGGAGTTGGCAGCAGCAGCAGCAGGAGCCCAAATATTACTTTAAAGAGACCCTGGGGTTGGCTTCAGGAGCCCAAAAATTGGATGAATCACACCCTGGAGTTGGCAGCAGCAGCAGCAGGAGCCCAAATATTACTTTAAAGAGACACTGGGGTTGGCTTCAGGAGCCCAAAAATTGGATGATTCACACCCTGGAGTTGGCAGCAGCAGCAGCAGGAGCCCAAATATACAATGGAGTTGGCTTCAGGAGCCCAAAAATTGGATGAATCACACCCTGGAGTTAGCAGCAGCAGCAGCAGGAGCCCAAACATTACTTTAAAGAGACACTGGGGTTGGCTTCAGGAGCCCAAAAATTGGATGAATCACACCCTGGAGTTGGCAGCAGCAGGAGCCCAAATATTACTTTAAAGAGACCCTGGGGTTGGCTTCAGGAGCCCAAAAATTGGATGATTCACACCCTGGAGTTGGCAGCAGCAGCAGCAGGAGCCCAAATATACACTGGAGTTGGCTTCAGGAGCCCAAAAATTGGATGAATCACACCCTGGAGTTGGCAGCAGCAGCAGCAGGAGCCCAAACATTACTTTAAAGAGACACTGGGGTTGGCTTCAGGAGCCCAAAAATTGGATAAATCACACCCTGGAGTTGGCAGCAGCAGGAGCCCAAATATTACTTTAAAGAGACCCTGGGGTTGGCTTCAGGAGCCCAAAAATTGGATGATTCACACCCTGGAGTTGGCAGCAGCAGCAGCAGGAGCCCAAATATACACTGGAGTTGGCTTCAGGAGCCCAAAAATTGGATGAATCACACCCTGGAGTTGGCAGCAGCAGCAGCAGGAGCCCAAATATTACTTTAAAGAGACCCTGGGGTTGGCTTCAGGAGCCCAAAAATTGGATGAATCACACCCTGGAGTTGGCAGAAGTTGGCAGCAGCAGCAGCAGGAGCCCAAATATTACTTTAAAGAGACCCTGGGGTTGGCTTCAGGAGCCCAAAAATTGGATGATTCACACCCTGGAGTTGGCAGCAGCAGCAGCAGGAGCCCAAATATACACTGGAGTTGGCTTCAGGAGCCCAAAAATTGGATGAATCACACCCTGGAGTTGGCAGCAGCAGCAGCAGGAGCCCAAACATTACTTTAAAGAGACACTGGGGTTGGCTTCAGGAGCCCAAAAATTGGATAAATCACACCCTGGAGTTGGCAGCAGCAGGAGCCCAAATATTACTTTAAAGAGACCCTGGGGTTGGCTTCAGGAGCCCAAAAATTGGATGATTCACACCCTGGAGTTGGCAGCAGCAGCAGCAGGAGCCCAAATATACACTGGAGTTGGCTTCAGGAGCCCAAAAATTGGATGAATCACACCCTGGAGTTGGCAGCAGCAGCAGCAGGAGCCCAAATATTACTTTAAAGAGACCCTGGGGTTGGCTTCAGGAGCCCAAAAATTGGATGAATCACACCCTGGAGTTGGCAGAAGTTGGCAGCAGCAGCAGCAGGAGCCCAAATATTACTTTAAAGAGACCCTGGGGTTGGCTTCAGGAGCCCAAAAATTGGATGAATCACACCCTGGAGATGGCAGGAGTTGACAGCAGCAGCAGCAGCAGGAGCCCAAATATTACTTTAAAGAGACCCTGGGGTTGGCTTCAGGAGCCCAAAAATTGGATGAATCAAACCCTGGAGTTGGCAGGAGTTGGCAGCAGCAGCAACAGGAGCCCAAACATTACTTTAAAGAGACACTGGGGTTGGCTTCAGGAGCCCAAAAATTGGATGATTCACACCCTGGAGTTGGCAGCAGCAGCAGCAGGAGCCCAAATATACACTGGAGTTGGCTTCAGGAGCCCAAAAATTGGATGAATCACACCCTGGAGTTGGCAGCAGCAGGAGCCCAAATATTACTTTAAAGAGACCCTGGGGTTGGCTTCAGGAGCCCAAAAATTGGATGAATCACACCCTGGAGTTGGCAGAAGTTGGCAGTAGCAGCAGCAGGAGCCCAAATATTACTTTAAAGAGACCCTGGGGTTGGCTTCAGGAGCCCAAAAATTGGATGAATCACACCCTGGAGTTGGCAGCAGCAGCAGCAGGAGCCCAAATATACACTGGAGTTGGCTTCAGGAGCCCAAAAATTGGATGAATCACACCCTGGAGTTGGCAGCAGCAGCAGGAGCCCAAACATTACTTTAAAGAGACACTGGGGTTGGCTTCAGGAGCCCAAAAATTTGATGAATCACACCCTGGAGTTGGCAGCTAGGGATGAGCGAATCGATCCGGACGAACCCGGATTCGATCCGAATTTCAGGAAAAATTCGATTCGGATCGAATCCGAATTTCCCCGCGATTCGATCGCTCAAAGTTTTCCTTTAACATCCATTCATTTACATTTACAGGCATTCTAAGATGGCGGACGGGACATGTCTGGACATCTATCCCGCGCCAGTGCAAGCTGGGGCAGTCACATGCAGCCTATCAGCAGCCAGCAAGCCCGGTGATGTCACAGCGCTATTTAAGTCGGCCATCTTGCTTTTCCTTCCTCATTTCTCTATTGCATTCGTGAGAGACAGAACGCTGTGTAGCTGAGGGAGAGACAGTTAGACAGGCAGGGACAGACAGGGACAGGCTGGAGACAGGCAGGAGACAGACAGGAGAAAGACAGAAAGTCAGCGAAAAACAGGGAAAGGAAGGAAAATCGGAGGCTGTCACAGGGAGATTTTTTTTTTTTTCATCCAGCCTGACAGGCTTTGTTAGCGTTTTCAGGCTGCTTATACTAACTGTGCATATATACTGAACTGATCTTAAGTCTGCTTTGAGGCATCCCATTCTGTGACTACAGCAGCCTCTGTTTAAGACCATATAACCATTTGCACTTATTATAATTGAAATTAGCCCTGATAAAGACACTTTTGCTGGGCATAGCACTACTGGATCTTTTTTGGGGCATCCCATTCTGTGACTACAGCAGCCTCTGTTTAAGACCATATAACCATTTGCACTTATTATAATTGAAATTAGCCCTGATAAAGACACCTTTGCTGGGCATAGCACTACTGGATCTTTTTTGGGGGCATCCCATTCTGTGACTACAGCAGCCTCTGTTTAAGACCATATAACCATTTGCACTTATTATAATTGAAATTAGCCCTGATAAAGACACTTTTGCTGGGCATAGCACTACTGGATCTTTTTTTGGGGCATCCCATTCTGTGACTACAGCAGCCTCTGTTTAAGACCATATAACCATTTGCACTTATTATAATTGAAATTAGGCCTGATAAAGACACTTTTGCTGGGCATAGCACTACTGGATCTTTTTTTGGGGCATCCCATTCTGTGACTACAGCAGCCTCTGTTTAAGACCATATAACCATTTGCACTTATTATAATTGAAATTAGGCCTGATAAAGACACTTTTGCTGGGCATAGCACTACTGGATCTTTTTTTGGGGCATCCCATTCTGTGACTACAGCAGCCTCTGTTTAAGACCATATAACCATTTGCACTTATTATAATTGCAATTAGGCCTGATAAAGACACTTTTGCTGGGCATAGCACTACTGGATCTTTTTTTGGGGCATCCCATTCTGTGACTACAGCAGCCTCTGTTTAAGACCATATAACCATTTGCACTTATTATAATTGAAATTAGCCCTGATAAAGACACTTTTGCTGGACATAGCACTACTGGATCATTTTTTGGGGCATCCCATTCTGTGACTACAGCAGCCTCTGTTTAAGACCATATAACCATTTGCACTTATTATAATTGAAATTAGGCCTGATAAAGACACTTTTGCTGGGCATAGCACTACTGGATCTTTTTTTGGGGCATCCCATTCTGTGACTACAGCAGCCTCTGTTTAAGACCATATAACCATTTGCACTTATTATAATTGAAATTAGGCCTGATAAAGACACTTTTGCTGGGCATAGCACTACTGGATCTTTTTTTGGGGCATCCCATTCTGTGACTACAGCAGCCTCTGTTTAAGACCATATAACCATTTACACTTATTATAATTGAAATTAGCCCTGATAAAGACACTTTTGCTGGGCATAGCACTACTGGATCTTTTTTTGGGGCATCCCATTCTGTGACTACAGCAGCCTCTGTTTAAGACCATATAACCATTTGCACTTATTATAATTGAAATTAGCCCTGATAAAGACACTTTTGCTGGGCATAGCACTACTGGATCTTTTTTTGGGACATCCCATTCTGTGACTACAGCAGCCTCTGTTTAAGACCATATAACCATTTGCACTTATTATTATTGAAATTAGCCCTGATAAAGACACTTTTGCTGGGCATAGCACTACTGGATCTTTTTTTGGGGCATCCCATTCTGTGACTACAGCAGCCTCTGTTTAAGACCATATAACCATTTGCACTTATTATAATTGAAATTAGCCCTGATAAAGACACTTTTGCTGGGCATAGCACTACTGGATCTTTTTTTGGGGCATCCCATTCTGTGACTACAGCAGCCTCTGTTTAAGACCATATAACCATTTGCACCTATTATAATTGAAATTAGGCCTGATAAAGACACTTTTGCTGGGCATAGCACTACTGGATCTTTTTTTGGGGCATCCCATTCTGTGACTACAGCAGCCTCTGTTTAAGACCATATAACCATTTGCACTTATTATAATTGAAATTAGCCCTGATAAAGACACTTTTGCTGGGCATAGCACTACTGGATCTTTTTTTGGGGCATCCCATTCTGTGACTACAGCAGCCTCTGTTTAAGACCATATAACCATTTGCACTTATTATAATTGAAATTAGGCCTGATAAAGACACTTTTGCTGGACATAGCACTACTGGATCTTTTTTTGGGGCATCCCATTCTGTGACTACAGCAGCCTCTGTTTAAGACCATATAACCATTTGCACTTATTATAATTGAAATTAGCCCTGATAAAGACACTTTTGCTGGGCATAGCACTACTGGATCTTTTTTTGGGGCATCCCATTCTGTGACTACAGCAGCCTCTGTTTAAGACCATATAACCATTTGCACTTATTATAATTGAAATTAGGCCTGATAAAGACTCTTTTGCTGGGCATAGCAATACTGGATCTTTTTTTGGGGCATCCCATTCTGTGACTACAGCAGCCTCTGTTTAAGACCATATAACCATTTGCACTTATTATACTTGAAATTAGCCCTGATAAAGACACTTTTGCTGGACATAGCACTACTGGATCTTTTATAGGGGCATCCCATTCTGTGACTACAGCAGCCTCTGTTTAAGACCATATAACCATTTGCACTTATTATAATTGAAATTAGGCCTGATAAAGACACTTTTGCTGGGCATAGCACTACTGGATCTTTTTTTGGGGCATCCCATTCTGTGACTACAGCAGCCTCTGTTTAAGACGAAATAACCATTTGCACTTATTATAATTGAAATTAGCCCTGATAAAGACACTTTTGCTGGGCATAGCACTACTGGATCTTTTTTTGGGGCATCCCATTCTGTGACTACAGCAGCCTCTGTTTAAGACCATATAACCATTTGCACTTATTATAATTGAAATTAGCCCTGATAAAGACACTTTTGCTGGGCATAGCACTACTGGATCTTTTTTTGGGGCATCCCATTCTGTGACTACAGCAGCCTCTGTTTAAGACCATATAACCATTTGCACTTATTATAATTGAAATTAGCCCTGATAAAGACACTTTTGCTGGGCATAGCACTACTGGATCTTTTTTTGGGGCATCCCATTCTGTGACTACAGCAGCCTCTGTTTAAGACCATATAACCATTTACACTTATTATAATTGAAATTAGCCCTGATAAAGACACTTTTGCTGGGCATAGCACTACTGGATCTTTTTTTGGGGCATCCCATTCTGTGACTACAGCAGCCTCTGTTTAAGACCATATAACCATTTGCACTTATTATAATTGAAATTAGCGCTGATAAAGACACTTTTGCTGGGCATAGCACTACTGGATCTTTTTTGGGGCATCCCATTCTGTGACTACAGCAGCCTCTGTTTAAGACCATATAACCATTTGCACTTATTATAATTGAAATTAGCCCTGATAAAGACACTTTTGCTGGGCATAGCACTACTGGATCTTTTTTGGGGCATCCCATTCTGTGACTACAGCAGCCTCTGTTTAAGACCATATAACCATTTGCACTTATTATAATTGAAATTAGCCCTGATAAAGACACTTTTGCTGGGCATAGCACTACTGGATCTTTTTTTGGGGCATCCCATTCTGTGACTACAGCAGCCTCTGTTTAAGACCATATAACCATTTGCACTTATTATAATTGAAATTAGCCCTGATAAAGACACTTTTGCTGGGCATAGCACTACTGGATCTTTTTTTGGGGCATCCCATTCTGTGACTACAGCAGCCTCTGTTTAAGACCATATAACCATTTGCACTTATTATAATTGAAATTAGCCCTGATAAAGACACTTTTGCTGGGCATAGCACTACTGGATCTTTTTTTGGGGCATCCCATTCTGTGACTACAGCAGCCTCTGTTTAAGACCATATAACCATTTGCACTTATTATAATTGAAATTAGGCCTGATAAAGACACTTTTGCTGGGCATAGCACTACTGGATCTTTTTTTGGGGCATCCCATTCTGTGACTACAGCAGCCTCTGTTTAAGACCATATAACCATTTGCACTTATTATAATTGAAATTAGCCCTGATAAAGACACTTTTGCTGGGCATAGCACTACTGGATCTTTTTTGGGGGCATCCCATTCTGTGACTACAGCAGCCTCTGTTTAAGACCATATAACCATTTGCACTTATTATAATTGAAATTAGGCCTGATAAAGACACTTTTGCTGGGCATAGCACTACTGGATCTTTTTTGGGGCATCCCATTCTGTGACTACAGCAGCCTCTGTTTAAGACCATATAACCATTTGCACTTATTATAATTGAAATTAGCCCTGATAAAGACACTTTTGCTGGGCATAGCACTACTGGATCTTTTTTTGGGGCATCCCATTCTGTGACTACAGCAGCCTCTGTTTAAGACCATATAACCATTTGCACTTATTATAATTGAAATTAACCCTGATAAAGACACTTTTGCTGGGCATAGCACTACTGGATCTTTTTTTGGGGCATCCCATTCTGTGACTACAGCAGCCTCTGTTTAAGACCATATAACCATTTGCACTTATTATAATTGAAATTAGCCCTGATAAAGACACTTTTGCTGGGCATAGCACTACTGGATCTTTTTTTGGGGCATCCCATTCTGTGACTACAGCAGCCTCTGTTTAAGACCATATAACCATTTGCACTTATTATAATTGAAATTAGCCCTGATAAAGACACTTTTGCTGGGCATAGCACTACTGGATCTTTTTTGGGGGCATCCCATTCTGTGACTACAGCAGCCTCTGTTTAAGACCATATAACCATTTGCACTTATTATAATTGAAATTAGCCCTGATAAAGACACTTTTGCTGGGCATAGACTTACTGCTGCCTGCCAGGTGCACTTCTGTTGGGGCATCCCATTCTGTAACATAGCATACCCCTACTTTATTTACACTAAGCAGCTCTCTTATTTACACTAAGCAGGCCTGTTGGAGGCTGAGTGTTACTGCTCACTTTTGGTGTGCATTATATTCTGTTTCATATAGACCCACCGCTGCCCGGGGGATCTTAAAATATCACCTACTACCACGCCAGTTAGACTATGTCGGGCAGACAAGTGCCTGGAAGTGAAAAGAGGAGTGGCAGAGGCCAAGATTCCGCAGGCAGAGCTCGCATCAGACTGGGGGCCAGTAGCAGCAGGAGTCACGCTGAGAGACCTAATCTGCCAGTATCTGCTGGCGTTCGGGTCTCCACCAGTAACGCATCTGCCGTGGTAGATTGGTTGACGCGCTCATCAACAACATCATCACAACTTACGTCTGAGACCCCCAGTCTAGGGTCGGTAGGTTCCTCTGACACAACCCTGAGTTGGCATGCCCCGAGAGCAGTCCCTGTCCTCCCATTGCCTCTCTCCTATGCCGTTCCCTCCCCCAGCGACGTATCCTATGCTTTGGGTTCAGCTCCACTCTTTAGTGAGGAGGACGATCAGATACAGGAGGACAGTCAGCAGCTACTGCCCAGCCAAGAAATGGAGGTGGCTTCTTTAGCTAGGCAGATAAATAGTGATGTGGACAGTGTCGTGGGTGCTGCGAGCGTTCCAGCTCCTGCGCCAGACACTGTTGACGAATCCACGAACATCAGTGACGTACAGCCACAACTCGGTGATGATGATGATGACGATGAAGCCGATCGCACTTGGGAGCCGGGTGATGAAGGGGCTTCATCGTCATCATCAGGAGAAGAGGGGCGCAGGTTGCCCCGGAGTCAGCAGCTGAGGCAGCAAGGTGGTAGCAGTCAGCATGGGGGCACAATTCCAAAGGCTGGAGCCGGCCGGGGTAGAGCACCTGCTGTGCGGCAGTCTACCTTATCGGGAGGTAGTGGAGCAGGGGTTCCTGGAGTTGGCAACAGCAGCAGTGAATCAGTGAGGCCAGGGGGTGGGAAAAGTAGCTACTCGGCAGTGTGGCAGTTTTTCCTGAAGCATCCGCAGGAGGGTAACATGGCCACATGCAAGATATGTAGGCAAAAGATGAAGTGTGGCCAGGGTCCAAATGTTGGCACCACGGCCCTGCGTCAACATATGATGCGTCACCATAAAGCGACCTGGGAGAACCGAGGCTCCCAAGGGGTGGTCCAGTCTGCTTCCTCACCAAGTGAGCTCCCAATTTCTGCCAGCCAAGGCTCCAGCACCTCAGCCGAAGGCAGCTGTGCGTCATACCCATCCTCTGTCGCTCCTGCTCCTCCTCCTCCTCCTCCAAGTCATGCATCCCGCCAGCAATCCATCAGCGAAGCCATGTCCAAGAGACAGCAGTATGCGCCCACTCATCCTACGGCGCAGAAGCTGAATGTGCTCCTGTCCAAGTTGCTGGTGCTGCAGTCGCTCCCTTTTCAGGTGGTGGAATCTGCACCTTTCAGAGAACTGATGGCTTGTGCCGAGCCGAGGTGGAGAGTCCCAAGCCGTCATTTCTTTGCCAAGAAGGCAGTACCAGCGCTGCACACTTTTGTTGAACAGAAGGTGGGCCAGTCCTTGAGCCTGTCGGTGTGTAGCAAAGTGCATGGCAGCGCCGACATCTGGAGCTGTAACTACGGTCAGGGACAGTACATGTCGTTTACGGCCCACTGGGTGAAGGTGGTCCCTTTGCAGCAGCAGCAGCAACTTGGACAGGTCACGCCGCTTCGGCCTCCGCGCTCCCTGCCCGTTGGGCCTGTGACACCGTGCGACTCGGCCTCCTCATCCTCCGCCATCTCCTCACCCTCCACTGTAGGCTCAAGTCTCAGTGCCCCTCCAGTCTACCATGTGTGCAGGGCACGGAGGTGTCACGCAGTGCTTCACATGGTTTGTCTTGGTGAACGGAGTCACACAGGGGAGGAACTGCTTAAATGTATTCATCAGGAAATCCAAACATGGCTTACTCCGAGAAAACTTAAAATGGGAATCATGGTTACCGACAATGGGAAGAACATTTTGTCTGCGCTGCGCCAAGGAAGCCTGACCCATGCCCCCTGCATGGCTCACGTCTTCAATCTGGTTGTCAAGCGGTTTCTGAAGTGTTCCCCCCATCTGCAAGACATCCTAACAACTTCAAGGAAACTTTGCATGCACTTCAGCCACTCCTACACCGCCAAACACACCCTTCTTGAGCTACAGCGTCAGAATGGTATCCCCCAACATAGTCTGATTTGCGATGTTTCCACCCGTTGGAATTCCACCCTTCACATGTTGGACCGATTATATGAACAGAGAAAAGCCATCACGGATTTCCTGATGATCCAAGCAGATAGGGGGACTCCCCTGTGTAACTTCAATGTCAACCAGTGGCAGCTCATACGTGACACCTGCCGTTTGCTCAGGCCCTTTGAGGATGCCACTTTATTTGTCAGTCGGCAGGATTACGGGATGAACAACGTGATTCCACTGCTTCATGTACTACAGCACATGTTGGAAACCATGGCTGGTCAGGGCACTGGAGACATGGCGTTTACATCTTACGGCCACATGAACCCCTTTGGAGCTGAACTGGAGGAGGAGGAGGAAGAGGAGGAGGAGGAGTTGCCCAGCGAAACACAGTTTAGGCTTGGCGAAATGGCTGGTTTATCTAGTCAGCGGACAGGAGAGGAGGAGCAGGAGCAGCCAGAGGAGCTAGAGGTTTTTGAGGAAGGCGAGACAGAGGACCTGGGCACACCGTGGCAGTATGCAGTGGAGATGGAGACAGGTAGTCCATCCGAGTCACTTGCGCAAATGGCACGAAGCATGCTCACGTGCTTGCGTAGTGACCCCAGAATTGTTTCCATCTGTCGGCGGGATGACTTCTGGCTGTCCACCTTATTGGACCCTCGCTTCCGGCACAAAATGGGGGCATTTTTTAAACCCACCGAGAGGGAGGACAAACTCAACTACTACAAAGACATTCTACGTAGGCAGTTGGCTGATGCCTATCTGCGCCATGGTCCATACTCTCGCAGGTCTGACTCGAGGGGACCTCTGCGCTCACCTTCCACTGCCATGGCCGCTGGGGGGGTTGGCAGGAGCAGCAGCAGCAGCTCCATCAGCAGCAGCAGCCTCAGTCTTCAGTCGCTAATGAGTAGCTTTCTACACCCGCATAGTGAGGCTACTCATGAGCAGCAGGAAGACCTGGAGCAGGACCTCAACCAGCAGGTCATGTCATACTTTGACATGACCATGCCAACACACCTTGAGGATCCGCTGGACTTCTGGGCAGCCAAACTTGATTTGTGGCCGCAACTAGCAGAGTTTGCCCTGGAAAAGCTGTCCTGCCCGGCAAGTAGCGTGCCATCTGAGCGGGTGTTTAGTGCGGCGGGGGCCATAGTTACGGCGAGGAGAACTCGTCTGTCAACTAAAAATGTGGAGAGACTCACCTTTGTCAAAATGAATCAGGGATGGATCAGCCAGGATTTCCACCCACCAATGCCTGATGCATGCGACTAGATTCAGCATGGTGCCACGTTTTACACTTTCCAAATGGTGCAAAACATATTTATGTCTTGAGGCCATTTTTTGGGCTCCTGCTGCTGCTGCTGCCAACTTCTGCCAACTCCAGGGTGTGATTCATCCAATTTTTGGGCTCCTGAAGCCAACTCCAGTGTATATTTGGGCTCCTGCTGCTGCTGCTGCCAACTCCAGGGTGTGAGTCATCCAATTTTTGGGCTCCTGAAGCCAACCCCAGTGTCTCTTTAAAGTAATATTTGGGCTCCTGCTGCTGCCAACTCCAGGGTGTGATTCATCCAATTTTTGGGCTCCTGAAGCCAACCCCAGGGTCTCTTTAAAGTAATATTTGGGCTCCTGCTGCTGCCAACTCCAGGGTGTGATTCATCCAATTTTTGGGCTCCTGAAGCCAACTCCAATGTATATTTGGGCTCCTGCTGCTGCTGCTGCCAACTCCAGGGTGTGAATCATCCAATTTTTGGGCTCCTGAAGCCAACCCCAGTGTCTCTTTAAAGTAATATTTGGGCTCCTGCTGCTGCTGCTGCCAACTCCAGGGTGTGAATCATCCAATTTTTGGGCTCCTGAAGCCAACCCCAGTGTCTCTTTAAAGTAATGTTTGGGCTCCTGCTGCTGCTGCTGCCAACTCCTGCCAACTCCAGGGTGTGAATCATCCAATTTTTGGGCTCCTGAAGCCAACCCCAGTGTCTCTTTAAAGTAATGTTTGGGCTCCTGTTGCTGCTGCTGCCAACTCCTGCCAACTCCAGGGTGTGATTCATCCAATTTTTGGGCTCCTGAAGCGAACCCCAGGGTCTCTTTAAAGTAATATTTGGGCTCCTGCTGCTGCTGCTGTCAACTCCTGCCAACTCCAGGGTGTGATTCATCCAATTTTTGGGCTCCTGAAGCCAACCCCAGGGTCTCTTTAAAGAAATATTTGGGCTCCTGCTGCTGCTACTGCCAACTTCTGCCAACTCCAGGGTGTGATTCATCCAATTTTTGGGCTCCTGAAGCCAACCCCAGTGTCTCTTTAAAGTAATATTTGGGCTCCTGCTGCTGCTGCTGCCAACTCCAGGGTGTGAATCATCCAATTTTTGGGCTCCTGAAGCCAACCCCAGTGTCTCTTTAAAGTAATGTTTGGGCTCCTGTTGCTGCTGCTGCCATCTCCTGCCAACTCCAGGGTGTGATTCATCCAATTTTTGGGCTCCTGAAGCCAACCCCAGGGTCTCTTTAAAGTAATATTTGGGCTCCTGCTGCTGCTGCTGTCAACTCCTGCCAACTCCAGGGTGTGATTCATCCAATTTTTGTGCTCCTGAAGCCAACCCCAGGGTCTCTTTAAAGTAATATTTGGGCTCCTGCTGCTGCTGCTGCCAACTCCAGGGTGTGAATCATCCAATTTTTGGGCTCCTGAAGCAACCCCAGTGTCTCTTTAAAGTAATATTTGGGCTCCTGCTGCTGCTGCTGCCAACTCCAGGGTGTGAATCATCCAGTTTTTGGGCTCCTGAAGCCAACCCCAGTGTCTCTTTAAAGTAATGTTTGGGCTCCTGTTGCTGCTGCTGCCAACTCCTGCCAACTCCAGGGTGTGATTCATCCAATTTTTGGGCTCCTGAAGCCAACCCCAGGGTCTCTTTAAAGTAATATTTGGGCTCCTGCTGCTGCTGCTGTCAACTCCTGCCAACTCCAGGGTGTGATTCATCCAATTTTTGTGCTCCTGAAGCCAACCCCAGGGTCTCTTTAAAGTAATATTTGGGCTCCTGCTGCTGCTGTCAACTCCTGCCAACTCCAGGGTGTGATTCATCCAATTTTTGGGCTCCTGAAGCAACCCCAGTGTCTCTTTAAAGTAATATTTGGGCTCCTGCTGCTGCTGCTGCCAACTCCAGGGTGTGAATCATCCAATTTTTGGGCTCCTGAAGCCAACCCCAGTGTCTCTTTAAAGTAATGTTTGGGCTCCTGCTGCTGCTGCTGCCAACTCCTGCCAACTCCAGGGTGTGAATCATCCAATTTTTGGGCTCCTGAAGCCAACCCCAGTGTCTCTTTAAAGTAATGTTTGGGCTCCTGTTGCTGCTGCTGCCAACTCCTGCTAACTCCAGGGTGTGATTCATCCAATTGTTGGGCTCCTGAAGCCAACCCCAGGGTCTCTTTAAAGTAATGTTTGGGCTCCTGCTGCTGCTGCTGTCAACTCCTGCCAACTCCAGGGTGTGATTCATCCAATTTTTGGGCTCCTGAAGCCAACCCCAGGGTCTCTTTAAAGAAATATTTGGGCTCCTGCTGCTGCTACTGCCAACTTCTGCCAACTCCAGGGTGTGATTCACCCAATTTTTGGGCTCCTGAAGCCAACCCCAATGTCTCTTTAAAGTAATGTTTGGGCTCCTGCTGCTGCTGCTGCTGCTGCCAACTCCTGCCAACTCCAGGGTGTGAATCATCCAATTTTTGGGCTCCTGAAGCCAACCCCAGTGTCTCTTTAAAGTAATGTTTGGGCTCCTGTTGCTGCTGCTGCCAACTCCTGCCAACTCCAGGGTGTGATTCATCCAATTTTTGGGCTCTTGAAGCCAACCCCAGGGTCTCTTTAAAGTAATATTTGGGCTCCTGCTGCTGCTGCTGCCAACTCCAGGGTGTGATTCATCCAATTTTTGGGCTCCTGAAGCCAACTCCAGTGTATATTTGGGCTCCTGCTGCTGCTGCTGCCAACTCCAGGGTGTGAATCATCCAATTTTTGGGCTCCTGAAGCAACCCCAGTGTCTCTTTAAAGTAATGTTTGGGCTCCTGCTGCTGCCAACTCCTGCCAACTCCAGGGTGTGATTCATCCAATTTTTGGGCTCCTGAAGCCAACCCCAGGGTCTCTTTAAAGTAATATTTGGGCTCCTGCTGCTGCTGCTGCTGTCAACTCCTGCCAACTCCAGGGTGTGATTCATCCAATTTTTGGGCTCCTGAAGCCAACCCCAGGGTCTCTTTAAAGTAATATTTGGGCTCCTGCTGCTGCCAACTCCAGGGTGTGATTTATCCAATTTTGGGCTCCTAAAGCCAACCCCAGTGTCTCTTTAAAGTAATGTTTGGGCTCCTGCTGCTGCTGCTGCCAACTCCAGGGTGTGATTCATCCAATTTTTGGGCTCCTGAAGCCAACTCCAGTGTATATTTGGGCTCCTGCTGCTGCTGCTGCCAACTCCAGGGTGTGATTCATCCAATTTTTGGGCTCCTGAAGCCAACCCCAGGGTCTCTTTAAAGTAATATTTGGGCTCCTGCTGCTGCTACTGCCAACTTCTGCCAACTCCAGGGTGTGATTCATCCAATTTTTGGGCTCCTGAAGCCAACCCCAGGGTCTCTTTAAAGTAATATTTGGGCTCCTGCTGCTGCCAACTCCAGGGTGTGATTCATCCAATTTTTGGGCTCCTGAAGCCAACTCCAGTGTATATTTGGGCTCCTGCTGCTGCTGCTGCCAACTCCAGGGTGTGAATCATCCAATTTTTGGGCTCCTGAAGCCAACCCCAGTGTCTCTTTAAAGTAATATTTGGGCTCCTGCTGCTGTCAACTCCTGCCAACTCCAGGGTGTGATTCATCCAATTTTTGGGCTCCTGAAGCCAACCCCAGGGTCTCTTTAAAGTAATATTTGGGTTCCTGCTGCTGCTGCTGCCAACTTCTGCCAACTCCAGGGTGTGATTCATCCAATTTTTGGGCTCCTGAAGCCAACCCCAGTGTCTCTTTAAAGTAATGTTTGGGCTCCTGCTGCTGCTGCTGCCAACTCCAGGGTGTGAATCATCCAATTTTTGGGCTCCTGAAGCCAACCCCAGTGTCTCTTTAAAGTAATATTTGGGCTCCTGCTGCTGCTGCTGCCAACTCCAGGGTGTGATTCATCCAATTTTTGGGCTCCTGAAGCCAACTCCAGTGTATATTTGGGCTCCTGCTGCTGCTGCTGCCAACTCCAGGGTGTGAATCATCCAATTTTTGGGCTCCTGAAGCCAACCCCAGGGTCTCTTTAAAGTAATATTTGGGCTCCTGCTGCTGCCAACTCCAGGGTGTGATTCATCCAATTTTTGGGCTCCTGAAGCCAACCCCAGTGTCTCTTTAAAGTAATGTTTGGGCTCCTGCTGCTGCTGCTGCCAACTCCAGGGTGTGATTCATCCAATTTTTGGGCTCCTGAAGCCAACTCCAGTGTATATTTGGGCTCCTGCTGCTGCTGCTGCCAACTCCAGGGTGTGAATCATCCAATTTTTGGGCTCCTGAAGCCAACCCCAGGGTCTCTTTAAAGTAATATTTGGGCTCCTGCTGCTGCCAACTCCAGGGTGTGATTCATCCAATTTTTGGGCTCCTGAAGCCAACCCTTGTGTCTCTTTAAAGTAATGTTTGGGCTCCTGCTGCTGCTGCTGCCAACTCCAGGGTGTGATTCATCCAATTTTTGGGCTCCTGAAGCCAACCCCAGTGTCTCTTTAAAGTAATGTTTGGGCTCCTGCTGCTGCTGCTGCCAACTCCAGGGTGTGATTCATCCAATTTTTGGGCTCCTGAAGCCAACTCCAGTGTATATTTGGGCTCCTGCTGCTGCTGCTGCCAACTCCAGGGTGTGAATCATCCAATTTTTGGGCTCCTGAAGCCAACCCCAGTGTTTCTTTAAAGTAATATTTGGGCTCCTGCTGCTGCTGCTGCCAACTCCAGGGTGTGATTCATCCAGATTTTGGGCTCCTGAAGCCAACCCCAGGGTCTCTTTAAAGTAATATTTGGGCTCCTGCTGCTGCTGCTGTCAACTCCTGCCAACTCCAGGGTGTGATTCATCCAATTTTTGGGCTCCTGAAGCCAACCCCAGTGTCTCTTTAAAGTAATGTTTGGGCTCCTGCTGCTGCTGCTGCTGCCAACTTCTGCCAACTCCAGGGTGTGATCCATCCAATTTTTGGGCTCCTGAAACCAACCCCAGTGTCTCTTTAAAGTAATATTTGGGCTCCTGCTGCTGCTGCTGCCAACTCCAGGGTGTGATTCATCCAATTTTTGGGCTCCTGAAGCCAACCCCAGTGTCTCTTTAAAGTAATGTTTGGGCTCCTGCTGCTGCTGCTGCCAACTCCAGGGTGTGAATCATCCAATTTTTGGCCTCCTGAAGCCAACCCCAGTGTCTCTTTAAAGTAATATTTGGGCTCCTGCTGCTGCTGCTGCCAACTCCAGGGTGTGATTCATCCAATTTTTGGGCTCCTGAAGCCAACTCCAGTGTATATTTGGGCTGCTGCTGCTGCCAACTCCAGGGTGTGAATCATCCAATTTTTGGGCTCCTGAAGCCAACCCCAGGGTCTCTTTAAAGTAATATTTGGGCTCCTGCTGCTGCCAACTCCAGGGTGTGATTCATCCAATTTTTGGGCTCCTGAAGCCAACCCCAGTGTCTCTTTAAAGTAATGTTTGGGCTCCTGCTGCTGCTGCTGCCAACTCCAGGGTGTGATTCATCCAATTTTTGGGCTCCTGAAGCCAACTCCAGTGTATATTTGGGCTCCTGCTGCTGCTGCTGCCAACTCCATCGTGTGAATCATCCAATTTTTGGGCTCCTGAAGCCAACCCCAGGGTCTCTTTAAAGTAATATTTGGGCTCCTGCTGCTGCCAACTCCAGGGTGTGATTCATCCAATTTTTGGGCTCCTGAAGCCAACCCCAGTGTCTCTTTAAAGTAATGTTTGGGCTCCTGCTGCTGCTGCTGCCAACTCCAGGGTGTGATTCATCCAATTTTTGGGCTCCTGAAGCCAACTCCAGTGTATATTTGGGCTCCTGCTGCTGCCAACTCCAGGGTGTGAATCATCCAATTTTTGGGCTCCTGAAGCCAACCCCAGTGTCTCTTTAAAGTAATATTTGGGCTCCTGCTGCTGCTGCTGCCAACTCCAGGGTGTGATTCATCCAATTTTTGGGCTCCTGAAGCCAACCCCAGGGTCTCTTTAAAGTAATATTTGGGCTCCTGCTGCTGCTGCTGTCAACTCCTGCCAACTCCAGGGTGTGATTCATCCAATTTTTGGGCTCCTGAAGCCAACCCCTGTGTCTCTTTAAAGTAATGTTTGGGCTCCTGCTGCTGCTGCTGCCAACTTCTGCCAACTCCAGGGTGTGATCCATCCAATTTTTGGGCTCCTGAAGCCAACCCCAGGGTCTCTTTAAAGTAATGTTTGGGCTCCTGCTGCTGCTGCTGCCAACTCCAGGGTGTGATTCATCCAATTTTTGGGCTCCTGAAGCCAACCCCAGTGTCGCTTTAAAGTAATATATGGGCTCCTGCTGCTGCTGCTGCTGCTGCCAACTCCAGGGTGTGATTCATCCAATTTTTGGGCTCTTGAAGCCAACCCCAGGGTCTCTTTAAAGTAATGTTTGGGCTCCTGCTGCTGCTGCCAACTCCAGGGTGTGATTCATCCAATTTTTGGGCTCCTGCTGCTGCCAACTCCAGTGTCTCTTTAAAGCAATGTTTGGGCTCCTGCCCCCTCATAGTGATGCCACTTCAACTCTCTTGAATTCAATTGTGCCGCTCTGCGATTCTATTAGCGATGCCTCTGATCTGCATGTGATATTTATTCAAAGTATTATTTAACTAACCCAGCACGCATCCTGTGCGTGTTACAGCAAGGCAGAATGGTTTACAACCCTATTGAGGCTCTAGGAGGCTCAGAAATAACCGCTTTTAATAGCGATTCGTCGCCAATTTATTCGGGTCGAAACGATTTTTGTTGGAAAATTCGGCGAATCAGTCGAATCGAATTTTTCAAAAGTTCGCCTCATCTCTATTGGCAGCAGCAGGAGCCCAAATATTACTTTAAAGAGACCCTGGGGTTGGCTTCAGGAGCCCAAAAATTGGATGAATCACACCCTGGAGTTGGCAGAAGTTGGCAGTAGCAGCAGCAGGAGCCCAAATATTACTTTTAAGAGACCCTGGGGTTGGCTTCAGGAGCCCAAAAATTGGATGAATCACACCCTGGAGTTGGCAGGAGTTGACAGCAGCAGCAGCAGGAGCCCAAATATTACTTTAAAGAGACCCTGGGGTT
Source organism: Gastrophryne carolinensis (assembly GCA_027917425.1). NCBI lineage: Eukaryota > Metazoa > Chordata > Amphibia > Anura > Microhylidae > Gastrophryne > Gastrophryne carolinensis. The sequence continues at coordinate 110,308,803 of CM051242.1, forward strand.
GCTTCAGGAGCCCAAAAATTGGATGAATCACACCCTGGAGTTGGCAGGAGTTGCAGCAGCAGCAACAGGAGCCCAAACATTACTTTAAAGAGACACTGGGGTTGGCTTCAGGAGCCCAAAAATTGGATGATTCACACCCTGGAGTTGGCAGCAGCAGCAGCAGGAGCCCAAATATTACTTTAAAGAGACACTGGGGTTGGCTTCAGGAGCCCAAAAATTGGATGAATCACACCCTGGAGTTGGCAGCAGCAGCAGCAAGAGCCCAAATATTACTTTAAAGAGACCCTGGGGTTGGCTTCAGGAGCCCAAAAATTGGATGAATCACACCCTGGAGTTGGCAGGAGTTGGCAGCAGCAGCAACAGGAGCCCAAACATTACTTTAAAGAGACACTGGGGTTGGCTTCAGGAGCCCAAAAATTGGATGATTCACACCCTGGAGTTGGCAGCAGCAGCAGCAGGAGCCCAAATATTACTTTAAAGAGACACTGGGGTTGGCTTCAGGAGCCCAAAAATTGGATGAATCACACCCTGGAGTTGGCAGAAGTTGGCAGTAGCAGTAGCAGGAGCCCAAATATTACTTTAAAGAGACCCTGGGGTTGGCTTCAGGAGCCCAAAAATTGATGAATCACACCCTGGAGTTGGCAGGAGTTGACAGCAGCAGCAGCAGGGAGCCCAAATATTACTTTAAAGAGACCCTGGGGTTGGCTTCAGGAGCCCAAAAATTGGATGAATCACACCCTGGAGTTGGCAGGAGTTGGCAGCAGCAGCAACAGGAGCCCAAACATTACTTTAAAGAGACACTGGGGTTGGCTTCAGGAGCCCAAAAATTGGATGATTCACACCCTGGAGTTGGCAGGAGTTGGCAGTAGCAGCAACAGGAGCCCAAACATTACTTTAAAGAGACCCTGGGGTTGGCTTCAGCAGCCCAAAAATTGGATGATTCACACCCTGGAGTTGGCAGCAGCAGCAGCAGGAGCCCAAATATTACTTTAAAGAGACACTGGGGTTGGCTTCAGGAGCCCAAAAATTGGATGATTCACACCCTGGAGTTGGCAGCAGCAGCAGCAGGAGCCCAAATATACACTGGAGTTGGCTTCAGGAGCCCAAAAATTGGATGAATCACACCCTGGAGTTGGCAGCAGCAGCAGCAGGAGCCCAAATATTACTTTAAAGAGACCCTGGGTTGGCTTCAGGAGCCCAAAAATTGGATGAATCACACCCTGGAGTTGGCAGCAGCAGGAGCCCAAATATTACTTTAAAGAGACCCTGGGGTTGGCTTCAGGAGCCCAAAAATTGGATGAATCACACCCTGGAGTTGGCAGCAGCAGCAGCAGGAGCCCAAATATTACTTTAAAGAGACACTGGGGTTGGCTTCAGGAGCCCAAAAATTGGATGATTCACACCCTGGAGTTGGCAGCAGCAGCAGCAGCAGGAGCCCAAATATACACTAGAGTTGGCTTCAGGAGCCCAAAAATTGGATGAATCACACCCTGGAGTTGGCAGAAGTTGGCAGCAGCAGCAGCAGGAGCCCAAAAATGGCCTCAAGACATAAATATGTTTTGCACCATTTGGAAAGTGTAAAACAGGCATTGGTGGGTGGAAATCCTGGCTGATCCATCCCTGATTCATTTTGACAAAGGTGAGTCTCTCCACATTTTTAGTTGACAGACAAGTTCTCCTCGCCGTAACTATGGCCCCCGCCGCACTAAACACCCGCTCAGATGGCACGCTACTTGCCGGCCAGGACAGCTTTTTCCAGGGCAAACTCTGCTAGTTGCGGCCACAAATCAAGTTTGGCTGCCCAGAAGTCCAGCGGATCCTCAAGGTGTGTTGGCATGGTCATGTCAAAGTATGACATGACCTGCTGGTTGAGGTCCTGCTCCAGGTCGTCCTGCTGCTCATGAGTAGCCTCACTATGGCGGGTGTAGAAAGCTACTCATTAGCGACTGAAGACTGAGGCTGCTGCTGCTGATGGAGCTGCTGCTGCTGCTCCTGCCAACCCCCCCAGCGGCCATGGCAGTGGAAGGTGAGCGCAGAGGTCCCCTCGAGTCAGACCTGCGAGAGTATGGACCATGGCGCAGATAGGCATCAGCCAACTGCCTACGTAGAATGTCTTTGTAGTAGTTGAGTTTGTCCTCCCTCTCGGTGGGTTTAAAAAATGCCCCCATTTTGTGCCGGAAGCGAGGGTCCAATAAGGTGGACAGCCAGAAGTCATCCCGCAGACAGATGGAAACAATTCTGGGGTCACTACGCAAGCACGTGAGCATGCTTCGTGCCATTTGCGCAAGTGACTCGGATGGACTACCTGTCTCCATCTCCACTGCATACTGCCACGGTGTGCCCGGGTCCTCTGTCTCGCCTTCCTCAAAAACCTCTAGCTCCTCTGGCTGCTCCTGCTCCTCCTCTCCTGTCCGCTGACTAGATAAACCAGCCATTTCGCCAAGCCTAAACTGTGTTTCGCTGGGGCAACTCCTCCTCCTCCTCTTTCTCCTCCTCCTCCAGTTCAGCTCCAACGGGGTTCATGTGGCCGTAAGATGTAAACGCCATGTCTCCAGTGCCCTGACCAGCCATGGTTTCCAACATGTGCTGTAGTACATGAAGCAGTGGAATCACGTCGTTCATCCCGTAATCCTGCCGACTGACAAATAAAGTGGCATCCTCAAAGGGCCTGAGCAAACGGCAGGTGTCACGTATGAGCTGCCACTGGTTGACATTGAAGTTACACAGGTGGAGTCCCCCTATCTGCTTGGATCATCAGGAAATCCGTGATGGCTTTTCTCTGTTCATATAATCGGTCCAACATGTGAAGGGTGGAATTCCAACGGGTGGAAACATCGCAAATCAGACTATGTTGGGGATATCATTCTGACGCTGTAGCTCAAGAAGGGTGTGTTTGGCGGTGTAGGAGTGGCTGAAGTGCATGCAAAGTTTCCTTGAAGTTGTTAGGATGTCTTGCAGATGGGGGGAACACTTCAGAAACCGCTTGACAACCAGATTGAAGACGTGAGCCATGCAGGGGGCATGGGTCAGGCTTCCTTGGCGCAGCGCAGACAAAATGTTCTTCCATGTCGGTAACCATGATTCCCATTTTAAGTTTTCTCTGAGTAAGCCATGTTTGGATTTCCTGATGAATACATTTAAGCAGTTCCTCCCCTGTGTGACTCCGTTCGCCAAGACAAACCATGTGAAGCACTGCGTGACACCTCCGTGCCCTGCACACATGGTAGACTGGAGGGGCACTGAGACTTGAGCCTACAGTGGAGGGTGAGGAGATGGCGGATGGATGAGGAGGCCGAGTCGCACGGTGTCACAGGCCCAACGGGCAGGGAGCGCGGAGGCCGAAGCGGCGTGACCTGTCCAAGTTGCTGCTGCTGCTGCAAAGGGACCACCTTCACCCAGTGGGCCGTAAACGACATGTACTGTCCCTGACCGTAGTTACAGCTCCAGATGTCGGCGCTGCCATGCACTTTGCTACACACCGACAGGCTCAAGGACTGGCCCACCTTCTGTTCAACAAAAGTGTGCAGCGCTGGTACTGCCTTCTTGGCAAAGAAATGACGGCTTGGGACTCTCCACCTCGGCTTGGCACAAGCCATCAGTTCTCTGAAAGGTGCAGATTCCACCACCTGAAAAGGGAGCGACTGCAGCACCAGCAACTTGGACAGGAGCACATTCAGCTTCTGCGCCGTAGGATGAGTGGGCGCATACTGCTGTCTCTTGGACATGGCTTCGCTGATGGATTGCTGGCGGGATGCATGACTTGGAGGAGGAGGAGGAGGAGCAGGAGCGACAGAGGATGGGTATGACGCACAGCTGCCTTCGGCTGAGGTGCTGGAGCCTTGGCTGGCAGAAATTGGGAGCTCACTTGGTGAGGAAGCAGACTGGACCACCCCTTGGGAGCCTCGGTTCTCCCAGGTCGCTTTATGGTGACGCATCATATGTTGACGCAGGGCCGTGGTGCCAACATTTGGACCCTGGCCACGCTTCACCTTTTGCCTACATATCTTGCATGTGGCCATGTTACCCTCCTGCGGATGCTTCAGGAAAAACTGCCACACTGCCGAGTAGCTACTTTTCCCACCCCCTGGCCTCACTGATTCACTGCTGCTGTTGCCAACTCCAGGAACCCCTGCTCCACTACCTCCCGATAAGGTAGACTGCCGCACAGCAGGTGCTCTACCCGGCCCCGACCCTGGCCGGCTCCAGCCTTTGGAATTGTGCCCCCATGCTGACTGCTACCACCTTGCTGCCTCAGCTGCTGACTCCGGGGCAACCTGCGCCCCTCTTCTCCTGATGATGACGATGAGGCCCCTTCATCACCCGGCTCCCAAGTGCGATCGGCTTCATCGTCATCATCATCATCACCGAGTTGTGCCTGTATGTCACTGATGTTCGTGGATTCGTCAACAGTGTCTGGCGCAGGAGCTGGAACGCTGGCAGCACCCACGACACTGTCCACATCACTATTTGTCTGCCTAGCTAAAGAAGCCACCTCCATTTCTTGCTGGGCAGTAGCTGCTGACTGTCCTCCTGTATCTGATCATCCTCCTCACTAAAGAGTGGAGCTGAACCCAAAGCATAGGATACGTCGCTGGGGGAGGGAACGGCGTAGGACAGAGGCAATGGGAGGACAGGACTGCTCTCGGGCATGCCAAACTCAGGGTTGTGTCAGAGGAACCTACCGACCCTAGACTGGGGGGTCTCAGACGTAAGTTGTGATGATGTTGTTGATGAGCGCGTCAACAATCTACCACGGCAGATGCGTTACTGGTGGAGACCCGACCGCTAGCAGATACTGGCAGATTAGGTCTCTCAGCGTGACTCCTGCTGCTACTGGCCCCCAGTCTGATGCGAGCTCTGCCTGCGGAATCTTGGCCTCTGCCACTCCTCTTTTCACTTCCAGGCACTTGTCTGCCCGACATAGTCTAACTGGCGTGGTAGTAGGGTGATATTTTTAAGATCCCCCGGGCAGCGGTGGGTCTATATGAAACAGAATATAATGCACACCAAAAGTGAGCAGTAACACTCAGCCTCCAACAGGCCTGCTTAGTGTAAATAAGAGAGCTGCTTAGTGTAAATAAAGTAGGGGTATGCTATGTTACAGAATGGGATGCCCCAACAGAAGTGCACCTGGCAGGCAGCAGTAAGTCTATGCCAGCAAAAGTGTCTTTATCAGGGCTAATTTCAATTATAATAAGTGCAAATGGTTATATGGTCTTAAACAGAGGCTGCTGTAGTCACAGAATGGGATGCCCCAAAAAAAAGATCCAGTAGTGCTATGCCCAGCAAAAGTGTCTTTATCAGGGCTAATTTCAATATAATAAGTGCAAATGGTTATATGGTCTTAAACAGAGGCTGCTGTAGTCACAGAATGGGATGCCCCCAAAAAAAGATCCAGTAGTGCTATGCCCAGCAAAAGTGTCTTTATCAGGGCTAATTTCAATTATAATAAGTGCAAATGGTTATATGGTCTTAAACAGAGGCTGCTGTAGTCACAGAATGGGATGCCCCAAAAAAAGATCCAGTAGTGCTATGCTCAGCAAAGTGTCTTTATCGGGGTTAATTTCAATTATAATAAGTGCAAATGGTTATATGGTCTTAAACAGAGGCTGCTGTAGTCACAGAATGGGATGCCCCAAAAAAAAGATCCAGTAGTGCTATGCCCAGCAAAAGTGTCTTTATCAGGGCTAATTTCAATTATAATAAGTGCAAATGGTTATATGGTCTTAAACAGAGGCTGCTGTAGTCACAGAATGGGATGCCCCCAAAAAAGATCCAGTAGTGCTATGCCCAGCAAAGGTGTCTTTATCAGGCCTAATTTCAATTATAATAAGTGCAAATGGTTATATGGTCTTAAACAGAGGCTGCTGTAGTCACAGAATGGGATGCCCCAAAAAAAGATCCAGTAGTGCTATGCCCAGCAAAAGTGTCTTTATCGGGGCTAATTTCAATTATAATAAGTGCAAATGGTTATATGGTCTTAAACAGAGGCTGCTGTAGTCACAGAATGGGATGCCCAAAAAAAGATCCAGTAGTGCTATGCCCAGCAAAAGTGTCTTTATCGGGGCTAATTTCAATTATAATAAGTGCAAATGGTTATATGGTCTTAAACAGAGGCTGCTGTAGTCACAGAATGGGATGCCCCCAAAAAAAGATCCAGTAGTGCTATGCCCAGCAAAAGTGTCTTTATCAGGCTAATTTCAATTATAATAAGTGCAAATGGTTATATGGTCTTAAACAGAGGCTGCTGTAGTCACAGAATGGGATGCCCCAAAAAAAGATCCAGTAGTGCTATGCCCAGCAAAAGTGTCTTTATCAGGGCTAATTTCAATTATAATAAGTGCAAATGGTTATATGGTCTTAACAGAGGCTGCTGTAGTCACAGAATGGGATGCCCAAAAAAAGATCCAGTAGTGCTATGCCCAGCAAAAGAGTCTTTATCAGGCTAATTTCAATTATAATAAGTGCAAATGGTTATATGGTCTTAAACAGAGGCTGCTGTAGTCACAGAATGGGATGCCCCAAAAAAGATCCAGTAGTGCTATGCCCAGCAAAAGTGTCTTTATCAGGGCTAATTTCAATTATAATAAGTGCAAATGGTTATATGGTCTTAAACAGAGGCTGCTGTAGTCACAGAATGGGATGCCCCAAAAAAAGATCCAGTAGTGCTATGCCCAGCAAAAGTGTCCTTTATCAGGGCTAATTTCAATTATAATAAGTGCAAATGGTTATATGGTCTTAAACAGAGGCTGCTGTAGTCACAGAATGGGATGCCCCAAAAAAAGATCCAGTAGTGCTATGCCCAGCAAAAGTGTCTTTTATCAGGGCTAATTTCAATTATAATAAGTGCAAATGGTTATATGGTCTTAAACAGAGGCTGCTGTAGTCACAGAATGGGATGCCCCAAAAAAAGAATCCAGTAGTGCTATGCCCAGCAAAAGTGTCTTTATCAGGGCTAATTTCAATTATAATAAGTGCAAATGGTTATATGGTCTTAAACAGAGGCTGCTGTAGTCACATAATGGGATGCCCAAAAAAAGATCCAGTAGTGCTATGCCCAGCAAAAGTGTTTTTATCAGGCCTTATTTCAATTATAATAAGTGCAAATGGTTATATGGTCTTAAACAGAGGCTGCTGTAGTCACAGAATGGGATGCCCAAAAAAAGATCCAGTAGTGCTATGCCCAGCAAAAGTGTCTTTATCAGGGCTAATTTCAATTATAATAAGTGCAAATGGTTATAATGGTCTTAAACAGAGGCTGCTGTAGTCACAGAATGGGATGCCCCAAAAAAAGATCCAGTAGTGCTATGCCCAGCAAAAGTGTTTTTTATCAGGCCTTATTTCAATTATAATAAGTGCAAATGGTTATATGGTCTTAAACAGAGGCTGCTGTAGTCACAGAATGGGATGCCCCAAAAAAAGATCCAGTAGTGCTATGCCCAGCAAAAGTGTCTTTATCAGGGCTAATTTCAATTATAATAAGTGCAAATGGTTATATGGTCTTAAACAGAGGCTGCTGTAGTCACAGAATGGGATGCCCCAAAAAAAGATCCAGTAGTGCTATGCCCAGCAAAAGTGTCTTTATCAGGGCTAATTTCAATTATAATAAGTGCAAATGGTTATATGGTCTTAAACAGAGGCTGCTGTAGTCACAGAATGGGGATGCCCCAAAAAAGATCCAGTAGTGCTATGCCCAGCAAAAGTGTCTTTATCAGGCCTAATTTCAATTATAATAAGTGCAAATGGTTATATGGTCTTAAACAGAGGCTGCTGTAGTCACAGAATGGGATGCCCCAAAAAAAGATCCAGTAGTGCTATGCCAGCAAAAGTGTCTTTATCAGGGCTAATTTTCAATTATAATAAGTGCAAATGGTTATATGGTCTTAAACAGAGGCTGCTGTAGTCACAGAATGGGATGCCCCAAAAAAGATCCAGTAGTGCTATGCCCAGCAAAAGTGTCTTTATCAGGGCTAATTTTCAATTATAATAAGTGCAAATGGTTATATGGTCTTAAACAGAGGCTGCTGTAGTCACAGAATGGGATGCCCCAAAAAAAGATCCAGTAGTGCTATGCCAGCAAAAGTGTCTTTATCAGGGCTAATTTCAATTATAATAAGTGCAAATGGTTATATGGTCTTAAAAGGGCAGAGGCTGCTGTAGTCACAGAATGGGATGCCCCCAAAAAAAGATCCAGTAGTGCTATGCCCAGCAAAAGTGTCTTTATCAGGGCTAATTTCAATTATAATAAGTGCAAATGGTTATATGGTCTTAAACAGAGGCTGCTGTAGTCACAGAATGGGATGCCCCAAAAAAAGATCCAGTAGTGCTATGCCCAGCAAAAGTGTCTTTATCAGGGCTAATTTCAATTATAATAAGTGCAAATGGTTATATGGTCTTAAACAGAGGCTGCTGTAGTCACAGAATGGGATGCCCCAAAAAAAAGATCCAGTAGTGCTATGCCCAGCAAAAGTGTCTTTATCAGGCCTAATTTCAATTATAATAAGTGCAAATGGTTATATGGTCTTAAACAGAGGCTGCTGTAGTCACAGAATGGGATGCCCCAAAAAAAGATCCAGTAGTGCTATGCCCAGCAAAAGTGTCTTTATCAGGGCTAATTTCAATTATAATAAGTGCAAATGGTTATATGGTCTTAAACAGAGGCTGCTGTAGTCACAGAATGGGATGCCCCAAAAAAAGATCCAGTAGTGCTATGCCCAGCAAAAGTGTCTTTATCAGGGCTAATTTCAATTATAATAAGTGCAAATGGTTATAAGTTGGTCTTAAACAGAGCTGCTGTAGTCACAGAATGGGATGCCCCAAAAAAAGATCCAGTAGTGCTATGCCCAGCAAAAGTGTCTTTATCAGGGCTAATTTCAATTATAATAAGTGCAAATGGTTATATGCGTTTCTTAACAGAGGCTGATGTAGTCACAGAATGGATGCCCCAAAAAAGATCCAGTAGTGCTATGCCAGCAAAAGTGTCTTTTATCAGGCTAATTTCAATTATAATAAGTGCAAATTGGTTATATTGGTCTTAAACAGAGGCTGCTGTAGTCACAGAATGATGAGGGATGCCCCAAAAAAAGATCCTGTAGTGCTATGCCACAGCAAAAGTGGTCTTTATCAGGCCTAATTTCTCAATTATAATAAGTGCAAATGGTTA